>CAKALG010018602.1:0-12386 GCA_916700815.1 Helicolenus hilgendorfi | reverse complement strand
GCTCCTGTTCCTGGCACGGCTCGGCTAAACCGCTGCTGATTATTAATTTGGGGAGTTCAGACAAGAAACACCGCGTCAGCACATTCCGTTCCCCTCTCGCTTGCTCTCTCTGGTTCTTGTTCTCAGTTTCTCTGGATGTCTCTCTCCCTCTCGCTCCCTCTCTCTGTCCTTTGCTCTCTTGCATTCTTGTTCCTGCTGGACTTTCTCTCTTGCTCCTTCTTTCATTTTCTCCCTTCTACTTAAGTTTTAATACAATCTCTCTTTTTCTTTTCTCTGTGTCTCTCTTTGTCTTCATGCCTGCCGGTTAAACATGGAAACTTTGCCTGGCAGTGTCTCCCGCTCTCCAGCGAGCACACAGACAGACCTCTGCCTCTTCTTTATCCCTGTTGGCCATTTTGGCTGGCAAAGTCCTTCTTCCCTCTTCTCTTATCACAGAGCGTCTCTCTTCGGTGTGCAGTACAGTTTTTACTGGGGGTGGGGAAAAAAATCAATTTACCTATGTATCATGTTTTTTTTTACGATTTTAAAATAGATTTTTTTTATGTCAGAATGTTATATTTGCTTCATTTGAGTCTATGCGGAGGTAGAAGGAAGGTACCGCTTTTAATGTTGAATTTTGAATAACGTGACATCATATCCGTTCCGTATCTGTCACCAAAACAAACAGCAGCCGGATGCAGCGAGCCGAAACGATAAAGTAGAAAACGGCAGACGGTCCGTGTGGCGACGACCTGCATCCTCACTTTTTAATTCCAAAGTGGTAAACACTACACCTGCAGTACAGTATGGAAACACTTTGGGTTTCACACATTGGTCAAATCAGTAGCGCACTTATATACTGACACTTACGTTAAAAGCATTCAAACGGCTCCGATGGAGCTGACGGAAAAGCTAGCAACGGACTTGGCGAAGTAAGCGGAAGTAAACATGTGTGACTACGTCCGGTTTTCAAAATAAGGTGTTAACGAAAGGAACTGTATATACCAAGTACATATATGGAAATAAGATTGATTGGATTATATTCAACAGAAGTATAAAACATTACATGTACCTTATAAATTAAAAAATAAAATACCACTATCTTGTGATGGAAATGTATTAATAATAAATAATGCCGGACAATAACTGATATATTTGACTTCAGGACATCTCTGACTACATACACGCTGGAAATCAAACACGTTTTAATTTAGATAACTTTTTTCCCATGGTTTAGTGTTAAAAAAAAAAAAAGTTAAAAATCGCAATAAATCATAATACTGAATCGCAATACTTAAAAATCGCAATACATATTGAATCGGCACCCAAGTATCGTGATAGTATCAAATCGGGAGATAGGTGTATCGTCCCAGCCCTAGTGCTAATTTAAGTCTGATCTCGGCGTATTGATGAGCGACAAAGCAACACGGCAATTCATTTTCAATGGAAGCGGGTGACAGGAAGCTACAAACTGACGCCTGACAATTGTCACCGCTGAAAAAATGCCATTCCCAGTGCCATTTAACAACATAACTACGTCAACGAGCACTTGAACAACACAACAGCGATACGGCATCAATATAGCTTGGCCGTTTTGTTGGTTTTGTCCCTCGTAGTGTGAACATAGCTGAAGAGGTTTTGCAGCTCTACAGTAAAACAATGTGACACTGGCTTCGCTCCTGACAGACAAGACTCATAATTCACACTGTCACTAGAAGTTTAAACATAAACACAGGTGGGTCATTTTAGGCATTTGGACATCTACCCATGCTGTCAATTTTCTTGCGAAGTCTCCACAAACCAACTTTTTGTTTTTGTCTTTTCACGTATCATAAAATGCCTTGACGTACGAATCACAAACACTTTGGACCAATTCACTCTACATTATTGCTTAATTCAATGCCTTCATTTATTGTCAGAATAAGTGAACACTGTCTAAGTAAGACTGGATTGTCATAATTACAGTTGCAGCCAAATGCAAAGAATGTATTACTTATTCAGCACAAGAGAGCAAAAGCCAATCTTCACGGCGCTCTTGTGCGAGTTGGATTTAGGCAGGATGCAGGCAATAAAACGTGGAAATCAAATAAAACAGGGAAATAAGTACAAATATAGGCTATAAAACCACAAAATGAATGCTGTCCAACAGTTTGGGAGGGGAATAAGAAAACATTGATTGCCATATTTTCCCCAAGGGGAAGGAACTTTCTCACTCCTACATGCAAACAAACACTTTAGTTCACGGTATATTTCTCTTCACTCGCAAAGAAAAAAATAAAGTTCGACTTTGACTTTCGTGCAAAGAAGGAGTCTTATTTTTTCTTTTTCCTGCCAAAAGCAGCTGAAGCCCTGCAGTCATCTCAGGGTTTTGGAAAGGTATGGAAAAAGAGTGAAAGGCAGAGAGAGAGAGAGAGAGAGAGAGAGAGAGAGAGAGAGAGATAAAGTAACAGCAACTTGTTAGTCAATTAGAACCACTTCCTTGGCAGACTGCACACTGGGAGACAGGGCTTATGACTTGACATGCCCTGAGACGAAGCCAATGGGAGAAACAGATAGAGAGAAACAGGGAGAGTTAAAGAGAAAAAAGCCTGACAGAGATTGTAGTTTGGCACTCTTGCACTGGTCCATGGTGCATCTGAGGCCTTGCAAGTCTAGTTTATGCATGCATTCATTGTAAGAGATTCTTACAGGCTCGATCTCATGACTGTGTTTGCAGTTTTTCTGCAGAGATGCTTTGATAAAGTCAAACCGAATCATTCAACATCATCTATAAAGTCATGTGCGATGTGCGCTATCTAGACATGAAGCTGGAACCGTGATGGTCGGATGAATGTTGCAGATCCTGTCTTAGTGCGTTTTGCACCGACTCGCTCGCTCAATCCAAAGGCGAGCAGCAGACAGGCAAAAGTAGACTGGATGAAGCGAAACTATGTGAAGTAAAATATTTGCTCTGTATCTCCTGCATCAGTGTGCTTATGTAATACGTAGCTGGCTCTGCTGCATTCTCCCTCTCAGAGGTCTGTGTCAGAAACTGAAGCTTCTCCAAACCCAGAGATACAGCATGAATTCATTCACAGGGTTTCACTGCTCGAATTAAAACCTCTGGAATTTCCCCTTTAAGTCCAAAACACTTTGGATTTGTGCTGATTTGTGAAATTATTAGAGCATGCAGTTCAACTACCACTACTGGTACAACAAATTATCATTTGTTATGTGGTGAAAACTTTAGATTTCACTTTTTTTTATTTGACAAAACACTGTCTGATTCACATTTTAGGCTATTTATGCTAAAAATCAACCTCAGACAACCGTTACCACCGAAGAAATAATAATATCTCTAGGTTTTCACATACCCCAGATAACCAAATTCACTGGTTTTGTGGTGGGCATGGTTGAGAAGTACAGTGGACTTGATGAATTAATTTATGTTTTATCCTGTGTTAAGATCAAGATTACTATAAAACTACTATTTGCAAAGGTCATGAATGAACTTTGATGTCCAACAACTTATAGAGTAAATCATTTTGACCAGGGTCTGCAACTAATGATTATTTTTATGTTGATTAATCGATTAGTAGTTTGGTCAGTAAATTGTCAGAAAATTGTGAAAAATGTCGATCAGCGTTTCCCAAAGCCCAAGATGACGTCCTCAAATGTCTTGTTTTGTCCACAACTCAAAGATGTTCAGTTTACTGTCATAGAGGAGAAAATAAACTAGAAAATATTCACATTTAAGAAGCTGGAAACAGAGAATTTAGACTTTTTTTTTCTTAAAAAAATACTCAAACCCATTAATCAATTATCAAAATAATTGTTGATGAATTTAATAGTTGACAACTAATCAATTAATCGCTGCAGCTCTAATTTTGACTGCACATTTTCTATTCTATTCCAGTGTAAATGAATACCCCAAATAGGAGTAAAATGCTTGTTTTCTATAAGCTGTAAAAACACAGGTTCATTGTACTACAATCATTGGAAGCTGGATCCTTAACAAACACTCCCTGTCGGGTATTAAAGACTAACTTAAATATGTCAGTTTCCATTGAAACCTTCTTTTATTTTTTTCATCTGCATTATGTAACTGATTTCCCACATTGTCTCACTGTCCTCCAAATGCACTAATTTAAGGCGAAATTGAAAGTAAACACCTTTATCAACGGATGAGGATAAAAAACATTTTCAAACCATGTCGGTTACTCCAAGCATGTGTTTCTAATGTACAGTGGTGACAAGGCCAGTTGGTGCCTGGCTCAAGGATGGTGTGCAACAGTGTGTATGCTGCTGGTCGGATTTCACTGCTACGAGTCTTCACTGCATCCCAACTATGTAGACATGCACCGCATTACGACCGGGCACACCATCCATTCCTCTGTCACAACATGCTTCAAAGCTGCATGTGTACGAGTGAGCCCCCGCAACCACGTCAGACACAGGTGATCTCTGCACAACGCTGGATCTGGTTTTACAGGCCCACAGGCGTTACTGAGAAGAAACATTAGCGCGGAGACTTGTAATAGCAGGCTGATTGAGACGTGTTTCATGCAATGTGACAAAACTATTTTTTTTGTTTGTAGTCGAATAGAGCAATTAAAAATGGGGCACCTTACGACGTTTGTATTAAAATGTCAATATACATTATGACTCTTATCGGATTTATTGGCAGAAATGGAATATAACATTCATAACTATGTATTCATTAGTGCATAATCACTTGAAACTAAGAGCCGCAGTTTTTTCGTCAGGCGTCTGACATGTTGCTCTGCCATGTTTCTGCAGAATGGACAAACCAAAACGCTGGCTCTAGAGAAAGCCTTTCATATTTTAACGTTACCTGAAGGCCACCGTAGTTCTCCAACGCGCTTTTAAAACCGCAGTAACGTGAGACACAGAGTGCAAAACCGTGGTACCGGCAGCCGCCATCTGACCTTCGTTGCTCCTAAAGTGTTATCATGGTAGGGATGGCGTCTGAGTGAGGCGATCGGCGTTACCACGGTTTTGCACTCGGCGGCTCACGTTACTGCAGTCTTGGAAAGGGAGGAGTGAGCGCAGGGGTACTCAGTTAGCTGCAATCTGCAACAACACTATCAGATGCCACCAAATCCTGTACACCTACACACTGTACCACTGCTACAGGGTGCCTAAGAGGATTGACAGGCCCATGTATACAGTGATGAGATCATTTCTTGTATGTGTATTGAGTGTTTGATGATGTGTATCGCCAACTGATTTAGCCATTATTTTTTACCGCCTGTAAGCCACGATCGGGCATTTAATCAATACAGTTCGTGCTGCCCTTCCCGCTATTTCAACTGTCCACCAATCCAGTATGTAAATCTGTTGGTGTTGATGTCGTTCCCTCTTCCAACTATATACAATGAATGTGGTAGTTGTGTAGTGAAAGTGTTTTTCATGCAGGGCTGTCTACTACTACATGTCTTTCCATGTACCTGAATGGATAAAAGGGTTGTGTTAATGATATGAGCCTTACACACTGTGTTGCATTTGTTGGCATATTTGTAAATGTTTTTAATAGCTTCTGACTATATAAACAGGTGATTTGTCATATTTATAACTGTATGATGCCAAAGCATTGTTCCCAACTGGACTCAGTGACTACGTTTACATGGACAAAATATTCAGTTTTTTGCCCTTATTCCAAAAAAAGACAATATTCCTACTAAGCTGTTTACGTGGTTAATGAAAATTAATATTGCAATAATATTCATTGCATGCAGCCGTGCATACTTTGATTAACTGGTGGCGGACATGTTCAACCGTGCAAACACATCTCATTCCAAAAAAAACCTTCTTGAAAAGGTCGGCTTTGTGATATTTGCACACAAAACCTGTTGATATCCAGGTCTTTCATAATGTTTCTGACCAGACATGTGGGCTTTTCTTTTGGGCATGCATCTCTGCAAACTGTGGGCTAGTTGGTTTGTGTACAACGCACAGATGTAAACATGCAAGAGGCTGAGTGGTGCAAACTGCCGTGAAAATCACATTTGAGACGCATATTCTGTATACATGTCCAAAGAGTGTTCAGAAATCCTGAATAATATCAACATATCCCACATGTCTTAATCTGAAAATGCTCCATTCAGATTAAGGTCTAAATCAGAATATCCAAACGTGATATGCTGTACATGACCCGTATTAAATTCATAATATCGTCATATTCGTAATAATAGTGGAATATTATTGTGCATGTAAACAGTCACTGTTACATGACTCTCTACAAGTAATGGGCCCAGTGTGCTTCAAATAAAGTGCTTGTCAGATTGTTGAACACCGTCTGAAAACCCCTCCCCCGCGCCTTTCCAATGTTGGAGTCAGGGCAGCTGCGCCCAACAATTTTTGTAACTTTCCAAAACCGTCAATCCAACATTTACGCCCACTTTACGCAGCGATTGGTCCAGCTGTGCAGATGTGATAAAGTAGGCAGGATTGGAGCTCTTTTTTTTGTCAGTCTTCACACAACTTTTCAAATGTACAACACCGTTAATGCCCTTGAGGAGACACGGTAAAAGTGTGTGCTGCTATCCCAGTTTGGATGACTTTCGTGTCTCGCCCCTCTCTTTGACAGGTTTTTCACCCCACCTTTCGAGTGCAGCTATTTTGAACAGCTATAAACACTTTTGCCTTTGGACATGGTCTGTCTATACTTAAATACATAAATGAAGTTTTCAGCTCACTGAGTTGGAGATTTGGCCCTCAGAAGAAAAGAACAGACCGTGCTTTTGTAGTATAATTTGGTTGATAATCTTGCATTATCATCATGAAAACAAATACCCACAGTCAAGTCTGACTGCTTTCATGGTATCATTCTTTGGAAACAAACGGGAATCATGACTTTAGTTCACTCGAGCCTATAGTAAGAAACTGTACAAAACATGCTTTACTCTGTTTCTAGTATGCTAAAGCCATTCATCTTTTTTTAGTAATACAACTTTAAATGAGTCCTCATTTACTGCTCTGGCACTAAAGAAATGCTCCAGAAAATAACATTTCTATAGCTCTGTAAAGTGTAAAATGCTAAATTTACTAAACTCCAGGAGAATAATACAACAGTCAGAAGACAAACCAAATACAGCTGGTTCCTATATTTGCAGTTGGATAGGGTGGCCTTGGCGTTCGCTGTAGCCCTCGTCTCCCTCTCTTTCCAGCCTCTCCATATCTTTCCCCATTCACTTTCTCTACTGTCTCGGCCCCTTTGCCAACCTCCCTCCCCCCCTCCACGGGTTCTTTGAAAGTGTTTTCCTGGTAAGGCGCAGGGAGCGGGGAGTGAGTGGAGGCCTCTCCTTTCTGAGAACTGGCCCCGCTAACATGGTTTATAGCTGCCCAGAGACAGTATCAGACATGTATGTGAATCAGGGAGGGAGGCTGCAAAAAGGAGGGAGGACGAGAGCGAAGGGGGGAGGGAGCGAGAGAGGGAGTACGAAGGGAGGAGTTTGCAAACATGCCAAGCCATGGTTCACTTCAGCAGGCAGTTAAAGTGAGGCCAGGGAGAGGAGAGAGAGAAAGAAGGGAAAGAGAAAAAAAACTCTCTCTGGGTTTGTAGAATTATTTCTGCTGCAAGTTGAGAAACGTTTTTTTCCTCCGTATCTGGGGAACGAAACGTGATTTCTACTCGCAATTTGTCTCGAAAAGTGTACTTACATCTATCACTCCGAGCTGCATATGTGCACCACAAAGCTGGATTAGTGTTAGTTTACCAGCCGAAATCCATTCCAACAAGCTATTTTTCAATGTAGAAAGTTATATTTAAAGCACGGCGTGTTTCATGGCTGAAACAACACAAAAAAAAAAAAAAAATTAATACAGAGTGATTTAATTTTTTATGCACATAAACACATACAAACTATTGTGTATCAGTAGGACAGGGCCTGTTCTATTGCAGTCCATCTCGGACAAATATTCACACTAATATGACATCATCTGCCAACCCAGAATCTACTGTGTAATTTTAGAAAGAAGACAAGCAGAGCCATTTGCATCTTTTGGCCAACAGGAAATCTGCGTTTTGCATTTTTCCTACTACTGCTGAAAAACATTGGTACATTTACATGCACTAAAGTAGACGGGTTGTTGTCGACATCCTGCAGTAACCTGATTTCTTGAATGCAAAAGAGTTAACCTGGTTTCCTTAATCTGGGTAAGGGATTAAGAAAAACCCAGTCAACATTAAGATTTCTGCTAAAGACACCTAATCTTTCGGCAATGTGTACATTTAACTGGGTTTCCAATGAGACTTTTACGTGCATGCATTTGCATGACAAAGACCACTGTGGTATCACTGTAGCACCAGTGTGTAGTGAAGAAAGTGAATATCAATTGTAGCTCAATATAATTACATCCAAATGTCTGACTAAAACAGAAACGGAAATATAGAAGTATGAATAAGTCATTTTGCACACACGAGAACAATAAGAAAAACTCTCCTTAGAGAGCCGGTCCTTGCAGTGCACACATCAGTCAAAATGCTCTGACCAGGAACAAACAACAAAAACAAAAAACATCACTGATAAAGAATATTTCAGCTTTCAAAGGCTGAAATTTAAATATCATCGTGGTCTGGGCAGAAACCTGATAACTGACCATCTGTATGTAAATGTGGGTTTTATAGTAACCACGTTACTGCAGTGCATATCGAGGATTATTTCCTTCCTTAGTTTTCCTAATAATATGCTTTATGTATACATGAAAACTTAGTCCTGCAACGTACAGAGCTAAGTTTTCACTTGCACTTTGAACTTTCTTATGAAAGTTTTGTGTTCTGAAACTTTACTTAAGATTAATTCATTAGTACTAGTACTTGTCTTCCCGTCGACCATGCATCTTTTGTCTTCCCAGGTCAAAATTGCCCCGGTTTGGTTCGACTGTTTATAAAGCACACAGTATAAACTATCACCCAATTCTGTGTTACACCTTTTTGGCCAACTTCATTCCTAATTATTAAGTTTTACACTTTTTGGGGGGGAAATTAGGGTTAATAAACTTAATTTCTGTGAAATTATCCCTTTTTTTTTTAGTAAGAAAAGCAGATATGATGAATTACTTTGACTATAGTTATTATCAGAGGAACATAATGTTGATGGATTATCAAATGATAGTATATGTAAACTTTTAGTCAGAATACTGTTTTGAAAGCATTATTTTTTTTTAATAGCAGCACATAATGACACTTGTGGTCTTCCCGTCAATTTCTGACTCGGGAAGACCATAGATGCTATAGATTTGAATAAAACACCCACAATTCAACGAAAGCAGTGGTCAATATTTTAGCAAAGAACACAGTGGGCAACCATTCATGTTATTTTGGGGCAATTAAAGATTAAAGAAATACATATTTATGATATAATGAAGTTTGAAAATGGGTCAAATTTGACCCGAGGACAATATTGAGCAAATATGACAAAAACAGGTGTTTTTATAAAACTGTCACAATATCCCGACAGTAGTGCATGAGACAGACGATCTAAAAAAAACCCCAAAAAAACATGTTCATCCGTGTACTCCCATTGCTCCTAATGGCGTTTACAAGCTTTTACAGTGCCGAAGAAAAACAACCAATCGCTCACAAACTCCGATGAAACGGTCAAACTAGGCCGCGCTGATCAAATATGAATCAATATTCTGTTACTGTGATGCCTATTTCTCTCCTCAAATGTTTTCAGAAACATCTCGCAGTGTACTGTTTAGCTGCAAAATGAGAAAGTTTGCTCCGGCTGATGGGCAGTGCTTGGTTTTGGCTCGACTGTTTTCAACATGGCGGCCGGCTCATTTCACAAGCGGTGATTGGCAGCCGCCCAGAGAGACTCCTCTGGAGCTCTGATTGGTTGTAATTGTTCGGGTGGCGCGGTAGAAACTTGCAAATGCCATTAGGAGCACTAGGAGGACACAGAGGAACAGATCATCTGTCTCATGCACTACCGTCAGGATATAGTGACCGTTTTATAAATATAACTTTATCATATAAAGTTACAGCTTTGAAGGATGGACGATGGGATTAAACCCGTACTCGGTCAGCTCCTAACCACCAGGCCGTGGTGCTGCCCCTCGATACCAAACGTTACAATCCCCGCGAATAGTAAATGGGCCACACTAACAATAGCTCTATTCACACAACGTCCAGGGCCTCGGCTCCTTCAGGGAACTAAAGATGATATTTGTAAAATTTGGGCTTCACCATTTCTAATCTACAATGCACATCTGGTGCTAAGCCAAGGTATCCTTCCTTCAGCCGCCCCCCTCTCCACCTCCTCTCAGGGTTTAATTTGGTTCTTCCGCCCGTCTCTCCATATCACCGACACAAACGCCTGCTGCCCAAATGGTTTGTTTCACTGCCCATCAAACCACGAGGATACTGTTGTCCTCCTCACCTGCCTCTACTGGAGAAAGTTAAGGCCTGAGCTCACTCACTAATACACCCCCTTCACTCTCAGTTGTTTATTATATTACTGGCATGGAGAACTCATGTGATAAGAAAGCTGAAGACATTTTTGTGCTGCAGCTCTTTGTGTTTTTTTTTTTAGGACTTTTCAGAAAAAAATACAGAGAAATTAATTCAAATTTGAATGAGGCCCAGTGTACTGTGTTGTACGCGATGAATAGCCAATTGGCTCAACCAGAGGTAATTCAGAGTTCACAGCCTACGTGCTCAGAGTGGTACTCAGCCCATCTGTCATAAAAAACAGCACTGGGGAATTACAGAGAATAGAGAGAGCTTCTGACAGAGGAGGAATGTATGGTTTTATATGCAGAATGATATAAAACACTTTTATTAATCTTTTGGCCCTTTGCACCTTTTCCTCTGGCATCCCATACAAGGAAGCAATAAATTAACCCGCTGAAGCCAAAAGCAAGGGAGTGCTAATGAGGAGAAAATGATGGAAATCTTGGGAGTGTGGAGGAACTGTGGTAACAAATCAAAGTTTTTACTTGAAGTTGAGTTCGACCGATTCAAGCCAAGTGTATGTTTGAGTTGGACGCCGTCGCAGGCTGAAAGCAGGCTCTTACCATTATGAATAAATATCAGACTTTCCCAAAGTCACAGGAGTGAAGAGAGGTGTGAAAGAACAGAGCACTTTGTAAAATATGTGACATTGTATTCCCTGAAATGTTATAATGTAATAACACTCAATTGGCACAAAATACGAGCACAGCTATTAAAAACATTTCTTTCTCAAAATGTCAGTAAACAAGTTTAAAATTTGAGTGCCAAAAAATACACTCAAATATCTAATATCTCTGGTTTTAAATCAGTACTTGCAGCCCGATCTTTTACCCATAGTTTAGTAACGGGTCACAGCGAAGGAGAGCCAAGCATTTTTGTGCAGATAATCCCCAGATGCAGTTTTGGATGCCAGAGACACATGTTAATGTTGAATGTAAAGGGGGCCACACAGACGGACAGAATCAATGCCAGACCTGTACAGGAGAGTCCAGTAAGTAGATGGATTAGCCCTTTATTATTCAGTAGAGAGTTTGGTTAGCTGTGCTTCCAAAGAGGTAAGGCTTATGACGTCTTTTAAGTATAGATTAAAGGGTCATCTCGAGGTCACTGCCAAATGTGAGAGCCCTATCAAAACTCCCGGTGTGGTTGACCAGCAACCCGCCAACTAACAGCCAATAGCTGGTTTTAAATCTGTGTTGATGGTCCGGTCCTTTACTTAAAACAGTGTGAACAACAAAAAATGTAATTGTTTTGATCGCAAAAAAAAAAAAAGTCAATGTCAAAAAAAAAAAAAAAAAATCCCACCTCCTCCCAAGAATAAAGACGGATCCAGAAAGATTCATAAAAGCACCAAACGTGGTATAAATTACCGCGGGTTAACGGTTATCTAACTCCTCCAATTTGATACTTTCTGCATACCGGGGTCTTACTAACAAAATAAAATTGAACATGTTGGTGTGTAATATAATACGTATGATTTTTTAATTATAATATTGAAAAGAGCAGACAAAAAAATTAAATTATCATAAACAGGAAAATGTCTATTTGAAAACCTCTGTTTCCAGAGGATAAAATAAGTTTCCCTGTGAAATAAACAACGTACGCAACACGGCCGATTAGCAGTATCCAAAGAAATTCATACAAAATGGCGAAGACTGCAATAACAGAAGGCCGTTGTTAATTTACATACTGAGAAATCAAGTAACTTCTGTGCTGGTCTCTCAAACTAATTTAACTCCAACTTGATGTAACCATATTTTAAGCTCACCTTGAAATTGAAAACGGTATCGCGCTACGAGCGTATCATTGTTCTTATGGAAACGGCAGCTAGCGTGCAGCTGAGAAAAAAAAAATGCGTCAGAGTATTATATATCCAAAAAGGCCCTTACCTAGAGACGACTCTGGTCTTGGGGCCGCAGGGAGCGGTCGCTGGGACCTGGGATGACTC
>CAKALG010018601.1:0-13755 GCA_916700815.1 Helicolenus hilgendorfi | reverse complement strand
GAGGCACAAGGAAGCCTACTGTAGGCCCAAGGCGGGAGGTGAGCAGACAGGCAGGTGGGCACTGCTCCAGTGGTAAAGACCAGAGAACTCACGGCCACATGCTGCTAGAACTCTGCTCTGTTTTTAGTGTCATCCTCTATTCTGTAAAGTTGACTGGCAGCTGATAAATGACCTAACCTGAACTTGAAGTGCTGACAGATGTAGATTTGTTGCTTAGTATCTCCATAATGTTAAGTGTTTCCTTTGTATCTCCAGAGCCTATGCATGACAATGGCACTCAGACAATCAAGGCTGAAGTGGTTGAACCCATTGTTGAGGTCCAGGAGACATGCAGAGAAGAAGCCAACACCAGTTCCAGCTACTCACCCTCACCTAGAACAGTATACACCTGCAACGATGGGAAGGTAAGTCTCACTGCACTGAAGGACTCTCTTTATTACCAGCTGCCACAGCGTGTGGCTGGGATTGTTTTCACCTTGTGAGTCTGTGTGTGTGTGTGTGTGTGTGTGTGTGTGTGTGTGTGTGTGTGCGTCATCATGGCAAAATGTGGTCCTGGAGACGTATACTGTAGCAGAAACTGCAACAGAAGCGGTTTTGGGTACATTGCCAGGCGTTTATATGTCTGTCTGTGGACAGATTTTGTCAGTGCAATAGCAGGGTTTCCGTCGGGCCTAGGTTGGGCTCCCTGCCAGCCCTAATCATCTGGGATTTATGTATTTTTAAGGAATAACTCAGTGCGTAGGTTGTGTGCTTAATGTTTGCGAGTGTTGGTGTGTCCGGTCGAGAAAGAGAGAGAGACAGGAGAGGAGCATGACTCACGTTGTTTGTTTACTAGAAAGTTCATGTGTTTTTTGGGGTGACACGACAGGAGATGAGATTCACATAAAAAGCATATTTTTCATTTCTATGTCCTCCTCTCCACATATATTTGAATATACCTGTAATGTATATGGTCAAATGTTACATTAGAGATAGGGACTTTAAACCTTCACTTCACACACAAGATTATCCCAATAGCCCCTCTCACCCTTTGAGAGTCCTGAATCCTTCAGTATCCCTGGCTCTCTGCCTCGGGGTGACCGTGGGAAGTAGCCTGATTTTGTAGGAAGTGCTGTATTTCCTCTTAACACCCGTAGACCTGGGAACATGCCGTCATAGCTGATCGGTCCTTTACCCCTGGCTGCCCTACCCTAGCAGGTAAACAAGGTTGAGAAGATTATTATTGTTCCTGCAAGCCCAGCCAGCATCATCAGTGTTTATTAGCCTGTTAGGGTTCTTTACTCCCCCCACCGCTGTAACTCAACCAGCGTCCTGTCTCTGATGACAGGGGGGGAATTGGTACTACAAGCTCTGGGGCCTGCAGCCACTTCAAGCGTGAAGAACACTTGCAAATTAGAACTCTCCTACATCAGGGACCCAATATTAATTATTTGCACGAGAGGAATTTAAAGTGACTGACAGGTTAGCCATAGTGAGAGAGTGAGAGAGGGGAGGGAAAAAAGGTACAAAAGGAGGAGGAGAGATGGAGGGAGGGAGATAAACGAGAGCAATGGGGAGGGAGGATGAAAACAATCTTGTCTAACTTAAGGGCAGTAAAAAGCTTGTCTGCTGGCCGGGGGCCTAAAGCACATTAGCTGCACAGGGAAAAGCCTTTTGGATGCTAGCCTAAAGACTTTACAGTGATAAGAGAGCAGAGAAGGGAGAGTCACATATGCCCCCTGCTGCATTAACTCACCTAGAAGACCAGGGCAGTCTGGCTCGGCTGGCAATCGGCTTGGGAGTGTTTGGTGCAGGCTTATGCAACGTGCAATGGAAGTGTGTAGAGCGCTACGGGCTAAGTTCATAGTGGAGGTAATCCAGGATACAAGCGGCCACTGGCCTGAGCTTATTTATGTATCCTAGTTGGTGAAAGTGGTGCTTCTTGGGATTTGTAATTTGGTCTAAGCGGGAGTTGGCTAAGATGTGTTCTGCGATGACGAGCTATGATCCGCCTGGTCCATTTAGGTTTTACACCCACATGGAGCACTGTAAATTGGTGAAACTGGATTTCGGAGACCCAGCAGCACCTAACACACGAATGTGCCAGGATCTTGATTCATATTTGATCAGCACTGCCCCAGTTTGACAGTTCGATCGGAGTTCATGAGCCTCGCGTGCAGTGATTGACAGCTGCGTTAGAGACCGCTCGGCTCTGATTGGTTGCTTTTGTTCGAGCGCGGTGGAATCTTGCAAATGCCATTAGGAGCACTAAAGGGAGGCAGAGGAACCTGCTTTTTCCACAGATTATCCGTCTCATGTACTACTGTCAGGATATAGTGACAGTTTGAGCGAATATAACAAAATGATGTTTTTATTAGAGTTACCAACTGCAGCTTTAAGTCCCAGTTTGGTTCTTTTGTCTCCCTCACCTAGTTGCTTCTATATTGTCTTCTCTTGTTGCCTAAACTTTGTTTAACCATCATCAAAGCGTGCAGGGCGGGTTTGGGTGAGCTTACTAGAAAATACAGCAGGTTCGGGTGGGCGGGTGACAAATTGACAAAGCAGCATTCCAAATAAGTTATTAATAACTTACAGAAACATTGCGACCTTAGACCTAAGGCCTGACAATTGTGCTACTACAATGCATACATCTGTGGATCAGGCGGTGCGAAATGGCTCTCATAACGAGTCAGGTGGGTGCGGGTTATAAAAAACCCTGACCCGCACATCACAAGTAGCTATTGCTCTGAAGTCTGCTGCTTCAGCATCTGTTGAAACAACGTGAACCACTGGGGACAAGATTTTGTCCACTTTAATTATCAGTATCTCAAGGTTTGTTTGTTTGTTTATTATTTAGTTTTTCAAGATATTCAGTAAAGCTATCTTTTTGTTGACAACTTTTGAAGGTTGTGAAACAGTTGGGTAACTGTACTAGCATTTGTTTGTTTTAATGAAGCAGACAGTTCTTCAATAGGTAGTACTGTTTGGGAAATCTTGTATGAGCGAGCAAGTGTGGAGTAGATGACACTGTGTCGTGCAGAGTAGATCATTTTGTGCTTAAAAGTGTTGATGCGTTCTGTTTAGTCCTGTTGTTTTTAAACTGAACTGATAAAAGCCACAACGCATTAGACTTTTCATTGTGTCTGGCACCGTGCAGATGACAACACTTACAAGATATTTTTATCTACAGCAGACTGTAGATGTGAAAATGTGGTGTTCTCTGTTTTACACTTTTACACCTCTCTGCAGGTACACCTCGGTGGAGGGATCTGGGTGGAGGAAGAGAAGTGGCACCAGCTGCAGCGGACACAGGGAGACTCCAAGTTCACAAAGAACCTGGCTGTAATGATCTGGGGCACAGAAACCCTCAAGAACCGTAGTGTCACTGGAGTGGCCACCAAAAAGAAGAAAGACGCCCTGCCTAAACCTCCACTGTCGCCCAGCAAACTGAAAATCGTCAGAGGTAAGATAGGTTTAGACCTATAAAATCAAGACTGTGAAAGAGATGAGTCCTTGTTCTGATGAGATTTGTGTAAGCTGAGACAAGTTGTCAAACATCAGGTACAGAAAAAAGATTTTTTTTTCTTTTCATACAGTCTTTCAGTTATTCAGTTATATTCATTAGATAGCAGACAAAGATACGATTTTTAATTTGATGTCGTCTGACTGCTCCTTCCTCCAGAGTGTCTCTACGACAGAGTGTCTCAAGAGACAGCCGACAGTGCAGAGATTACGCAGAGATTGTCCAAAGTGAACAAATACATTTGTGAAAAGATAATGGACATCAACAAGTCCATCAAGAACGAGGAGCGGCGGGAATCCAAGCTGCTCATCAGACAGACAGTCAAGATGGAGAACTTCACCTACGATGGCATGTAGTGATCAACTCTTGTCACGCCAGCGCCTTCTGCCCCCCCCCACGTGGTCCGGATATCGAGGGGGACCTGATATGGGTGGTTGGGGGATGTTTGTCACAGGTTCAGGAGCAGTTTTTTCTTTGACACATCGGATTGGTTATTATGTGAAACGTTGAAACGAAAAGACCCCTTCCCAGCTCCCTGTAGAGCAACCGTCACCTCCCTCAGTGTCCAGTTCTCCCATTGGCTGACAGACAGCTTTACCCACCAGTGTGAACTAGTTTGATATGAGCTGGTATGAGTGTTTTTATAAGCTTTACAGTGGGATTGGTACAGAGACGTGGTTTATTGACGTGTGTGCATTTGTGTCAAAGGAGAGATTAGATGTAATTGTTAAAATTGATTTATTGTTCTGTGTCAGAACATAGTTTTGAATCCTTAAACTTTTAAAAAGTAAGGTTATTTCCCTAGATAAAGTCTTCTGATGCTATAAAGATGATGATGCTAGCCTGCGTTAGATCTTAGACGTGTGGATATTTTTGGTGACTAACTGCTGGGAGTGTTTGCTGTTGGTACTTACTGCATAAAATGGGACAGCATGGGTCTCAAATGCACAAGTCTTAATTGGTAACAGCCATATTGCATTTTGCAACAGAGATTCTGTTCCTCCAAGAGATTAATTATAAGTGTGTGCACCCCCTTGACTGTAGGTCAAACACAACACTTTGCTTTATTAAAAAGACGGCTTACAGGGGTTAAATGGGAAGTAAGACTCTAATGTGGAGTCTACAGAGAGCTATATTTGTTTTGTTTTTTATGTTGACCTTTCAGTTATGAGCATTTGCTATCAATGTAAGAGGTTTGGATGGGATATTTCTGTGTTACTCTTAATCAAACATGTCACTTTCAGACAATTTGACTGTTTAATGAGTTGTAGTGGTACAGGCACTTTGGTGCCTAGAAAGGCCTTAAATGGATTTGGCAATCACCGGGGGCCAGTGTGCCCCTGGGTTTTCTAGTAAGCTGTGATTGTAAATGTATCGTAAGCTGAAGCGATGAAGCTTCACCTGCACTTTGCTGTGAGAATGTGAGAGGTGGCTAGGTACTATTTTCTGTGCGATTCACACCATTAAGTTGAGCTGAGCCGGGCTACTTGCTACCCCTCATCCTCCCTCCCTCCCTCCCTCTCTCCCTCCTCTTGTAGTTAAAAGATGCTGCGCTGCACGGGACAACGTGGGGAAGAGAATCAGGGCACGGTTCAGGTCATCTTCATGTGGAAGCAATGTTAGCTGTGGGTAAAGCTGTCTGAAACACGATTGTGCTGTTTGAAGTCGTCTGGGCCTGCTGAACCCCATAATAACCCCCTCTTTTCTTTTTTTTTTAATCCACGCCACTGGGGAACAAAGTAAGGTCGCTCCAGTGACAATTTCCTCTGAGCTACGCCATCAGAACTTTGAAAATGTCCTCTTTTTCTTGTGTTTTTTTATGTTTTGTTTTTTTTCTCTCCAGTTGTTTTGATCCAAAATGGTTTGTGTGGCTGTCTGCAGGCTGGAACTAAACGCTGCAGATTGAAATCTCAACTGTGACCTAGCTGTGGCTAACTGTGAATCTGCTGCAGAGCTGCCCATCAAGCCTCGCTCCTCTTCATACTCTAGATTCTTGTTTGTCGGTTGGTTTATTTCTGTCTATCATTTTGTCTGTCTCGGTTTCTTTGTTATTTCAAAAGTTCAGATCAGCCTTTTGTTAAGCTACCTTATGTTTTTGGAGATATTTTAGTGTACATAAAACATTTTTTTTTTTATTTTGTTTTCCACCAAACATGGATATTTCAGTTTCTAGTCATGTTACAGTTCTAAAGGTTCTGGTCAAGTTTTGGTTTATCTAATTGATGTTGTAATTCCATGTTACCTGACCATTTCTTGTGTTTCTTTTCTTATATATTTTGTTTTTTTGTTTTTTTTGAATGAATTGTTGGCTTTAAGCTTGATGTTGTATCCAAATGTAGATCAGTTGGAATCTACAAACAAATGAAAAAAAGATCTCCCTTTCTTAGCCAAAGTGATCTCTGTGGAACAAAGAGACAAGGCTTCGCTTAATAACAGAGCCCATACATTAAGCTACATTCACAACATTCGATATTTAATAAGCCTCACTTAGATATCTACCTTCTAACGATCTACCACAGTTAAGATGAGAATTTGTATCCATTTTACTCAATTGAGATGCAGTAGTTAGATCAACACAAACCATTTACATTGAATGCACTTTAAACTTCTGGGCAATTTCTTCAATCTTAAAGAAATGTATTTGTGGTATTTGTCCTTTTGTTAAAAATGGCTATATAGATAAAGCCTATCAATCATTGTATTATCATGAAGCACCTTAGAACATTTTGGTTTGTTGTTTTCTATGGCAAGAATGAGTTATAGGATATCATTTTGTTTTGCCAATCAGATATGCCCCTGACATACCAATGCTCCAAAAAGAGCTTGATAGATTTAATACTTCCAGTTACTACAAGTTCAAAGTACTACTACTTCGAATAGTTAAATCTTTGAAGATATATTCGGGGTGTTTAGAAAAAAGTTCCACAAGTATGTTGAAACTGGATGGATAACTCCGTCATGGCCTCCTGAACAATAAATAGCTTTCTTGGTGAGTTGACAAGCAAAAGTATAAAAAACTCTTCTTGGCTTTCAAGCCCAAAACATGATTCATCAATCTAAAGATATTTACCTATAATATGTGCAAGCTGACTGGAATATGTGCTTTAACTTAATGTGTGAAGATGCTGGTTATGCGTAGATATGACTTGTATAGAGATAATTGTGTATTTTTTACAAATGAGTGGTAATCGTAAGCCAAAGTATTGAATGCTGAGATCAAGCTAAAGAAGGGGGGATGCTGACTGAGGAATCAGAGAGGTTTGCACAAAAGATGGCCCATGCCAAGGTAATAGAGCCTAGTGAATCTTAAGACACCAAAATGGTGACATATTATTGATATTTTCTTTTTGTTCCTAAAAAAAACAAAAAAATCTCCTTTTCAGCTTTTTCCCTGTACAAAGCAACATGTGAGGTTTACGTGCGCTAGCATGTATTTAAAATACATGCGGTTTAAAAGAAAGAAAAGATTTCTGCTGTGCAAAGCAACCATGCTGAAATTCTGACACGTTGTCGTGTTGTTGTGTTTGTGTTTGTTTCTTTGTTGTTTGATGCCAAAAGGGGGTGTGGTTAAAATAATGCTTTAAGATAGAGCATTGATAGAGCTATTACATCATCTGAAATGTTAACTTCTTTTCAAAGGCTGGTTTCCTGGAGCGCTATTAAGCCTAATCCTTTAACTAAAACCATCTTTCATGGATGAAAGCTGTGTGGAAGTACTGTATGTTTTTAACCCAGATTTGGCTTAATCTGTGATGGAAAGGCCAATCTCTATCAGATGTACCAAGTCACTTGCAGACGAGCAGTTTGGGTTTTTGCAGCATATTAGTAACATGCACCAGTACATAAACTGGTAGAGCCATTCATGGACAATATAGGCTAGTTAGCTCTGTGACGCAACACCAGACCTTCCAGTACTCTCACTGTCACACTCAAGTAGCGATAGGGAGGAAATGTAACCTCGCTGGCTCTGTGATCCTCTTCCTGTGCCACCTCTAGTTCCTTACTCTCCTGTCATTTATACGGACTGGATTTAAAAAATGCACATGTATCGAGATAATAACAAATCCTGTCCTCATCGCTCTGTGTTTTGGCTTATGTTGTGAACACCTGTCAAAGCTTCAGGAGTGAGGGAGCTTTATGTTGCTTTTTGACAGTTTGGGGGGACAAAAAGAGATCAGTTCTAACTTCACTGTGTGGAACGAGATAAATGGTGTCATCTAGCAGTTTTCACAACTACACAAAACACATTACTGTTTGAGCCTCAGATACAATGTCAAACTTACTTCAAATGAGAAAAAAAAACGTGAGGAACACATTGTTGGGCCTATATTTTTCTTAAGGTATTAGTAACTTTGTATACAATCCACAAACCGGTTCTACTTCATCTAACTTCACCGTCCTACCTCATTGTTACTCTGGTGTTTGTTTGTCAGTGACTGTAAACTATGTGTGTATATTAAAAAAAAAATCTATAGGAAAAGGTATACCTGGTTACTCTCAACATGTACAGCATATAAAACTTGTAAAACACCTCAGTACACAATATCATTCTTAGGAGAAATCAGTTTTATTACCTGCTTAAAGATGCTGCTGTAAAAGGGGGTATCTGCGTGAGGGGTCGTCTCTGAATATATATCTTCGCTCTTTGCTATGTCGTGCAGTTGATCAGTGGTTGTGTTCTGTCTCTGTATTGCATTCTGAGATTTTTACTGGTTGACGGTGCTACCAGCAAACAGTTCAAAAGCTGATCTGTGTATCGGACCTCAAATGGTGCTGTTTTTCTATGTTTTTATCCTCATACAGCTATGTTTTTTTCAGGTGTGTCAACCGCCACTATCCCCTCAGCTAATCAAAATTTAAGCCAAAATATTTCGCGAAATGATAACCCTGCTATTACTGTATCAACTATATGCTATCCATCCAAATATTGTAGATAGTGATTATATCCTCAGCTGTGAGTTTCAGAAGTACCTCAGAACTTGCTGACTTTCAGTGGATGCATCTGCTTCTAGCACCTGTTGTCTAATAATATGACATTGTTGCAGTGTATTTTCAGAAATGTGTATTTTTACTGGTTAGATCAGGTTTCACTATACGTAGGACATGATTATTAGATCACACTCAGATGACCAATACATTTAAAGGATACCACTGTTCAATGGTTGCATGCCAGATTGTCATAAAAAAGAAAGGAAATCTCAGTTGGACTGGGCAGCATGGGTTACAGTAGAAGAGGTCCTCAGCAAAACCATGTTCTGTTTGAGTCAAGTTTGTTTTATAGAAGCGGGATTCCATTGGTAGTTGTATTTATGGTCCATTAGAAGGGATTTTGGTAATATACAAACTAGAGCCCTGTCTGGTTGAAAATGAGACTTCATGGAGACTGTTATGGGGGTTTTAGCCAGTCAGTTTGGGGATTATTGATTTTTATTTGATTAACATTTAAATTTGTGATTCCCCAGTTTGACCTCTTTGTCCCTTAACAATTCAAATGTAATTTCCTGTAAAAAAAAAAAAAACTCAGAGTTCAGTATAGCAATTTGTTCAAGATTGACTTACTAGCCATGTTTCCATTCACATATTTTATTTGCATTAGAAAAGCTGTATGGAAACGGCCTCAACTGCGAAAAAATACTTTTTGCGCTCGCTTGACATGGTTTTTGATTTTGTCGTAAAAGAGTCGATGCGCTAAATGGGATCTGGAAACACATTTCCCAAATAAATTCGTACGTAGCGAACATTTAACTCACATGACTAGCTGTTTCTGCCGTCGGCGTCTTCTTGGATCTTCCATAACGTGCAAATGCTTGTTTTCGCCTCCGGACGTGGCCAATACTAGCTGACATTAACATTTAAAACTTGCCCAATTGAAACTAATTCCTGAACACCTCTCTCCATTTTTCTCTCGTACATGGGTTAGCTGGCCAAGCTGACTTATTTTGTTTCCGGTTCGCAACCTCTTCTTCTTCTACTCTGTTTGCTGGTGGATTACTGCCTCGCTTAGCCTATAGCGCCAACATCTGGCCAAACTACATTGTAGCCGAGTTTATTCACTCCAAACCAGTTGATGGAAACAGACCTAATTCGCATTTCTTTTTTTTGTGACATTTCAAAAGTTTGCTTGACAATTGAATGGAAACACGGCTACTATGAGCTAGAGTCATATATACAGCATCATTCAGTGTCTGGACTTGGCTTAATTATACAAAAAGTGCATTATATTGTCTTTTACCCTGTGTGCAGTAACACCAATGGAATCTTTTGTGCGCCAAAGTGTTGTTTTGGTGTACCTTGCTCTACCTGTCAGTATGTAAATATTTGTTTGTTTGTTTCTTTCTTTTTTTTACTCTGACCATGTCTGTGAACATGTAATGTGCTGGGGAGCTCCTCTCTACTGTGAGCATTGTGTGTGTGTGTGTGTGTCTGTGTGTGTGTGTTCAAATACACAGCAGTAGGTTTCATGGAAGCACTTAAGCCATCCGTTGGACTGTTTCAAAATGGTTCAATTTTAAGCTTTGCTCTGGTCCAGGGAGTTGACCCAGAGAGTTTTGTGTGTAATTGAATTCCTATGCAGGTGCTGAGTTGTAATCACCTGGTACTACATCACTGTTGGGTGGAGAACCAACCAGGGAGAGATAACTGGTGTTCAGACCGTTGAATGTGTCTGCACAGCCTTGAGATTGAATCAAAGGGGGACAATGGCGACATGACAAATCCGTACTGAACTATTACTACATTTTCATACTCATGGAGTTGAATTAAACTGAGCTATACAGGGCTGCTTGGGTATTTACCTGTCTGTAGTTGTAACTGCATTGCAATGATCATTGGGGGAAGACAGGGTTATTACTGTATGGAGTATTTCCAGTTGGTATGATAATGTGAAAAGAATTTGCAGTAAACACTCCCTCACCCTACTTCAGCCTCCCAGAGGCAAACCCTACATTTACAGAAAATGTTATAAGTATATGCGATAGAGAGTGTACATGTCTTTGCTAAACCGGCCACACCTCTGCTATGCGAGCAACTCTTTGACGCTTAGCATCCTGTTCTGTGTTTTCTCTTGCTGCATTCAGGAACACCTGTTTAATGTATAGATAAACAGAAATAAATCCAGACTTTTATTCTATCAGCACAAACCTCTTGTTGTCTTTTTTGTCTTTTCCTGCCTCGTGTTATTTTCTCGAAGAAGCAAACCATAAGACGAGATCATAAACTGTATATAAAGATGGACAACATGACAGCTCCCCAGAAGTGAAGCCAAAACATCTTGATCGCCCCCTGGTGGCTGGCTGCAGTATAGGTCATAAGTCCCACCCACTCCATGTTGGCGGATGGGAAATGGGCCAAACTAAAAAGTCAAAGTTTACGTCAAATACATTTTTCCCAAAGATGGTTTCTGTCATTTTAGGTAGCTATATATGCTATAAAAAGGGGTGAGACGTCATGATTGACAGCTGCTCTGAGTGAAGTAGTCGTGTAGCCAGAGGCTCGGGAATTGTGCGAGAGAGGAGATGTAACTTTAACTTTCCATAACTGTCATAAGTCTGTGTATACCACGGCTCCAGCCCCCCGATCACTACTGCTACTACTGGCTCCAAATGACGTGAAACTCTCAGGATGACATATTTTGGCTTCACCTTTATACAGTGGGAAGAAGTAGAGACACGTCGTCCATCTATATATATATACAGTCTATGGATGAGTCTAATGTTGCTAACTGAAAGCTAGGGATAAAACCACACTGAACCTTTCTGTTTCTTCTTTTTTAATCAATTTTCAATGTTTATTATCCTGCATGTGATCAGTGCCGATGATACCTCTGCCTCCATCATACAGTATTTGTGTTGAGTTGTAGTTGTGTGTCATAAAAGTTCAGAGAAATTGAACTTTGTGGACCCACTGGATACAGTCATATCTGAATCACAATAAGGATTTTGTTGCTGCCTTCTTGAAGGAATAGTTGGCACATTTTGGCAAATGCGCTTATTCGCTTTCTTTCCGAGAGCTAGATACAAAAATCTAAATGTAAAAACAATTCTTTGCTGTGAGCAGTAACTTCCCGATGTTGAGTCTGGCTGTTTCCCCCTCGTTGTGCTAAGCTAAGCTAACCGGCCATTGACTGTAGCTCAACATCTAACGGACAGATTCGAGAGAGGTCTCAAACTTCTCATCTAACTCTAAACGAGAAAGCAAATACGTTTTTTTTCTCAAAATGTCAAAATATTGCTTTTGCCGAGGCAAATTCAAATTTTCTACTGCTCTGTTGACAAATCAGTGTGGCCGTGCCCTATTGTTCGCTGTTGAGACAACTTTCCTGAAGTTACAGGGGGTTCTGAGTGAGTAGTAACTTCATTTCCACACATGGTATTTTCACCTCAATCTGTATGTTTTAAAATCACCAAATCGGGGTTAAATCTGGTCAATAGCTTGGAGCGCAATACCTACCTCAAGCCTTTAAAGTGTTATTTTTTACACTGGAATACCATTTAACTAATTTCGAAAGAGCTTTTATTTTTAAATTGACAGCCATGTGTGCTGAATAGGTTTCAGTAAACCTTAATGACCCCTAGGCTAATGCAAATTTCTCAGCACACAGTTACTCTGTAAACTTTTAATTTAAATGCAAAGATTAAAATTAGAGTTTGAGTTTGCCGTACAATGGTAACAATTTACTTTTTAAACATCATGCCCAGGAGTTTGACACCGTGAAGGCAGACAGATTTCCAGACAGACCGAGGCAGATTAGCTCTGGTGTTATTTCATTTCTCCTGCGTCGGCCACATCAGCTTTCCATCCTCATAGGCTCTGTAGTTAACTTCTTTCACCGTAAAGTTCAGCTTTACATCCTCAATAGATCTGGGTTTCAAGTTTGGTGTGTTTTGGACTGTGTGTGTGTGTGTGTGTGCATCTGCAGTGAAGGTGAGGGGATTAATAGGCAGATTGTTCTCAATGTCAGCCATAAGATAACAGGATGGCAGAGATCAACAGTTCACTGTACTGTGTTTGTTCATTCAGTCCCGGATGCTGCTGGCCTGCCTCTGTGCCAAACAGCATGCCGATGATTGGCAGTGCTGTATCTAACATGTCCCATGTCCAAACCATATTGCAATATCAACTCAGCTGCATGAGAGCAAGATAAGACAGAAAATGGGGTGTTGACAAATGAGATTGCTTGTAAAGATGGCTTGTTTGGCGACATTTGAATCTAAAATGAGCCCCGTCATTGAATGCTGGGGCCAGTTGCATAAAAATAGACTTGGTCTCTGTCTTAAATATAACTTTAAATCAGGCTTGCTATAGACACTTAAAGTTACCTGTTGCTTAAAGCTTCCCTATGGGTGACTAATGTAAGACTGACTTAGAGAGCCTGTCACGCAATGAATTGTGGGCGAAATAAGACACTTCACAGAAGAGAAAAATGGCGAATGCAACAGCGACACCACACCGAGTATGCATGGGAGAAAATAACAAGAGAAGGTAAACAAATAAATAAATCCAACGCTTGACCGGTAAAGATGTTAAGAAACAATTCAAGAATATGATACAACAATCCAAAAAAGTTTTGGATAAACAGTTGAACTAGTTAGCTAAATGTTAGCTAATAGTAATGGACAAACAGTTGAAAGTTTGCTAAAATTACCTACAAGTAATGGGTAAACAGTTGAAATAGTTAACATTAGCTAAAATTAGTTAAAAGTAACGGATAAACAGTTGAAATACTTAGCTAACTGACCTTCTAACAGATTGTTGCCATAGCAACAAAGCTCTCACCTCAGGCTTAGCCAGGGGGAGAGGTCGCTAACTTTCCTTCCTCAAATGAAGTCAGTCTTAACATTTATGCAACAGACAGGATTAGTTAGACTAGTCTAACCTGACAATCTAAGACCAGTTTAAGGCCAAGACTAGTCTTAAACTAAGTTTATGCAACTGGCCCTTTTGGAGTCCACATTGGACTCTTAAAGGAAGTGGTCACTGTGAAGGCCATTTCCTCCTTCTTTCCGTAGATTGAGCTCTACTCTCTCCCCCATCTCCCCATTCCTCTCCCCTGTCTGGCACACTGATGCATTTCCATATATTATTGCCTCTGTAAGCAAGTGTGTCATGCGCCCAGGCTTTTCCTACAGCCCAAGGGGACTTCTCAATGTCATTATCGCTAAAGCCTGCCACATGCCTGTAATGTATTGCCGCCTGGCTTTATTGGCAGCGCGATGATTCAGTGGTGGTGATGATGGATTAGTGCCGGCTGGGTC
>CAKALG010018597.1:16982-28913 GCA_916700815.1 Helicolenus hilgendorfi | reverse complement strand
CAGGCAGAGGAGCAGAGGAGCAGAGTACAGCAGAGACTCCAGTCCTGGAGACCAAAGCTACGGTCTCCCCCGCGTCCTCCGACCGCGGCCAACACTGTTTAACAGACGGGCTTCACTAGATACAACCAAGAGGTTTTGGTGCTTCACTGTAGTTTGTGTTGGAGTCTTGTATGAACAGCGTAGCCAGACGCGAGTGCACATGGGACACCGACCCGCAATGATTTATGATTTAGTCCCTTTAAGATGGATGGATGGATGGATAGATAGATAATTTATTAGCCACACAACCAAAGCTGGTGGAATTTGTTTTTGGTAGTTATTCTCTCCAGACAGATACATAAATACTAATACATAAATGGACAACATCAGACGATCATGGTAATAATGCATGTCAGTGGTGTGTGAGGAGGGAGAAGTTCAGTGTCCTGATGACTAATGGAAAAAAGATGTTTGGGGTCTGTTTGGGTGAAAGGCATAATACCATATATCTCTGCAACATCACAGATCTGAGACAAATGGCATAATACCATATATCTCTGCAACATCACAGATCTGAGACAAACTGGCCGAAGAACATTCATTTTATTTAACACATTTAACACCATAGTCAGTGTATTATGCCTCCGTCCATAGCAGTACCTTTTAGTTCAGTGCTCTAACTCCAACCGTCATCTACTGTTGGTAATACACTGACTATGGATAGGCTCCTCATACAACCCCACTTCAAAACACCCAAACTATCCCTTTAAATAGAATAAAACCAGCACAAAGCCCTTCATCACAACACAATAAATCCTGGAGACAATGATACAGCGCAAACACATTCTCTCATTTGAAGGAAGAAACTACTGGAGAGTGAAATATTTATCACATTTAGTGTGATGTGAGGCAAAGATTTCATGAGCTATTTTCAGACGTCAAGCTGTGTTTTGGTTCCAGCTTACACTCGAGGGCCAGATTTATGAATATATAGTACTCTATTGTTTATATGTACAAGTGGGATAACTTGAGTGTGTGTCCTTATATGTGGGTCTTATTTGACTCACTGAAGTGTAATTTATTCATCAGTTACTTTCTTAAAATAAATGAGTGTATTTTTCTCACACATGACGGGACCGTTTTTAAAGATGCCCACACGTACTGCACTGAAGAATGTGTGACAATACGTACTCTGCCTGTCTCCCAGATGCTACCGACCATATTCACGTCTTTGGGGTATTTAGAAAAAGAGTCCTTGTTTCTTTCCTCTGTCCCAGTACTTCTGCTGGCTGTGAGGAGGAGACAGCCCAATGGTTTGGAAACAGGCTAAAATGATCCCCCTGGGTGATTGGAGAATAAAATACTGGGAATACTGTAATGTGGGCTACTGGCGGGGACACATTTTAAAATGCATAGAGCTGCAGTTTGATTAGAATAACTGTAATAAAAGTCTCTGAAAATAAATGTATTTCACAGTGGAACACAGTATAATGAAACCATACGGTACAGTACAGCCCTCCACTCATACATTTTTGTCTGATTTGCTTGGAGAAAGCCAGCCAGCAACGACTGCAGATACATTTTTCTGAATGACATCCACATACTTGACATTTCCATTCAGTATGTCAGTGCTAAATAAACAGTCGGTTAACGTTTTGAGTGTACAAAGTTTGGACATACAACAAGTCCAACAGTCAGACCTCTGCAGTCATAATTGCTTTAATGTTTCCAACTCAAGCAAAAGTTTCTTCCTGTGTAGCACCAAAGAATGCATTATCGAGCTAATACCACTTACCAATAGCAAACATAGAAATAGAAAGTATTGTTGCTATGGTTGCCTGCAGTTTAATATATCTTGCACATTGATTTATGGTTAAAGTGGATGTTTCTTTTGTCCCATTGTACAATTTTAATGGACCCCCCGGACAGCCAGGAAACAAACTGTTTCCTCGGATATGATATAAGTATAAGTGGAAGAACAGGCTCCATATGTACACGGCTACTGAGTGTTTGCAACAGCAACTGTGTAAGCTTTGCTAACGTTGGCAGCGTATTACCCCAGCACCCTGGAAGTACACCAGGCTTTGAAACAAATTTTCGTAGTGGACACGTAGGGGTTCGATTTCAGCAGAGCTTTCTCTCTCTGAGGTCGAGAAATACAAACTGTCTTCTCTGTGTTGTCACAGTCATTCGCAGAGATAGAGATGTGAGGTGACACACACACACTGAACGTAGAGATGTTAGGATGGAAATGTGTCGTGGCATGTAGATCAGCTGTGATTCCTCGACTGCTTTGGCACCTGTCACTTTCTTTCTTTCATTCATTCTTTCATTCATTCTTTCTTCCCTGCCGTAGTTGTTCTGTTCTGTCCACCTTTATTTACAGTCGTCTTGCCCTCTCTTTAATGCTCTCCACTTTCATCAGACACCTGTCACTATCCTGTCCTTTACCGACCCTTCAGCCTACAAAACGTGTCCGCTTGCCTTACTGTCACGGCCTGCGTGTGCGTGTGTGTGATTAAAGAGACAGAGTGTGTGTCCAGCTGCACTGCAGTGTGTGTGTGTGTGTGTGTGTGTGTGTGTGTGTGTGTGTGTGTGTGTGTGTGTGTGAAGGTATATATGTGTGTTTCTCGTTGTGTCAGCCCTCCTGTCAGTTGAAAATCATGTGTAAGCCAGTTGAAGGCTGGAAAGTAACTTCCTACCACAGGATCTGCAGGCTAGTCACTTCAGCAGCGTCTCTCACTCTCTCGCTTTGTAGACATGTCCGTCCCGCATGATTTAATATGTCCCCATCTTACAGTATGTCTCTTTTGCTCTCTGTCTTCCAGTGACCTTGATCCTTATGTCTTTATTGCTGTTTCCTTCCAACGGTAAACTGTTCAATTCAGGGAATCTTTTAATACATTGGAAAAATGTGCATTTCTACCAGCTGGGTTGAAATAAAAAGCTCCTTATAACATATTCACTAATCGTGACCAAACATTCCTGCTCTGAGGCTAAAGCAAGTAACGCTTAATAATATTGTAAATAATAATATTGACATGATGGAATCTTATATGAAAAAGTATAAGATAAGAAGATTCATTTGAAACACAAGTTCACTTACACCTGAATAAATCAATACAGCATATCTTGGACAGTAAAATGTACTCAAATCTGTGTAATATGAACCGTTTACGCAACTCTACGCTGCTTTTTAGCCTCTCTTAGCTAATTGTTTTGGTTTTAGGCTTATAGCCTACTCAAAGCTGGTATGGTTGTGCATTTTTAATACTACTGTTGATACGATACCAATATCAGTATCAATCACAGACTGTATATAAGATGTGGACATAGTCACTGTGACATCACCCATTGGTTTGGGGACTACTGTTTTGAAGCCTCCAGTTTGTCCTTTTGGCAGTCGCCATCTTTTTTTGGGGAAGCACAAGGCCCGGCGGGGCCAGGTACCGTTAGCATAACAAACATTAAGTTACCAGCAAACTCTAGCGCTACCTAGCTAGCTGTAATTCTCATTAACTGTGATATTAACTGGGATGCTAATTTTGGCTAGTGAAAAACAGGCTTGTTTGTAATATACTTACCTGAAAAATTGACCATCCAACTCCTTAGATTGTCTATTAGTAAAACCAGTTAAGCTAACGAGCCAGGTACGGTGAGCGCAGACGTCTATAGGCCTACCTGCTAATTAGTGCTAACATATAAATAAAAATAATAGGATCTCACTCGCCAAAAAAACTGGAGCACAGACTTCTTGGACGATCTGTTAGATCTGCACAGAAAGACAAATTATTTGTCCGATATTTGCATGAAAAATTCTCCAAAAGGCATCACCACCAAAAACACTGCCGAGCTAGAGGCCAGCCTGTGACGGCACCCATCTGGCACTCATAGCGGGTACGCCCTTAATTATGCATAACTTTGAGCCTCAATATATTTTAAATGGACGAGTTCACCCCACGTACAGTTGTCATGAAAGGGGAATTTATCTATTTTATTAACTAGAGGGCATTTTAACATGGGGGGGTCTGTGGTGATTGACTCGCTTCTGGAGCCAGCCTCAAGTGGCCATTTGAGGAGCTGCAGTATTTGCCTTGTTGGCTTCACTTCTCAACACCGGAGGTTGCCGCTTGCCTCAGCAATGTAGTTTCAAGCAAGTAGGAAGCTGTTTTCAGCATAAAAGCTCTGTATGCTAACATATTAGTGTCATGTAATACAAAGTATTTCCAACATTACATCATGTTTTTATATATATATCTACAGATAATGTTTCTGCTTCAAGAGAATACAGACGCTTTTACAACATTGATGCAATACATTTTCATTGAAAACCAACTTCTCTCTTTCTCAATTACTTGTTCAAAATCTTGTGTCCGTCTTGATCTATGTGCCAGTTTCGCTGTAGCTCAGTAACCAGTCAGTCATGTCACAAACTATCCAGCTCTTGTGTCTTTCTTGGTTTCTGTCATCCAGTCACTTCAACATGTCTACCTCACACTTATGTCTGTCTTCCTTTGTTTGTCATGTTGTCCTGTCCCACTTTGTGGTTGAAATTTGAAGCTGTGGTTCTATTTATTAGATGTCCGTGCCTAACTCACTCAGCTGTTTTTCGTCTTTTTTTCTCCATCTGTCTTACTCGCTTTCAAAGTCTAAGTCTCTCCCCGCCTTCCTCCTTCTCTGTCTGTTGCTGTAATGAAATACCACTGTGGGGGCCCATAACACAATGACACAAACCGGTATAACTCTATACGGTGCAGTTTCTGTGCCACCGTAGAGAAATCAGTGTTACCAGCATTGTCATTCTGAATGGTACGAAATATGGTGACAGTTAGGGACCCAGACTTGAAGAGGACCGGAAGTCCAGCTAACGTCCAGACTAAACATTGGATGGTGTTGGCATATTGTGCAGATAATGAAGAGGCTGTATGTTTTCTATTTGGTGTCTTCATTTTTAACCTGAGGCCCGTTCCATAAACCATGAAAGAGTCCATATGCGTTGGAAGATAATTTGAGCTGGGGGGGAGCTGCAACCGAATATGCAAAATATGTTACGTTGCTTTATTCAATAACCTTTACTGCCGTTCTGCAGTGTAAAAGGGATAGTTCAGGTGTTTTGAAGTGGGGTTGTATGAGGTACTTCTCCATAGTCAGTGTATTGCAGACAGTAGATGACGGTTGGCACGTCCCCAGTTTGGAGAAACAAACAGGAGTTACCGGTCAGAGCAATGTACTTCTGTAGATGGGGTCACCAGCAAAACATATTTTAGCCACCTAAAAGAAAGGCCCACCTAAAAAAATCAATATCAGTTTAAGTCTACGCTATATTTAGAATATTTTCACCGTTTTACCGTCAGACAGCCCTTTCCAATGGGGAACTGAAGCCGTTGTTTCCATATTTGCTCTTGCCAAAGCCACCAGACTCCATTGAAAATACCTATAATTTTACCTCACAGAACATGGGGGTTGCTGGTCTACCGCTGCTTTGATCGGTTAGTTGGTTTGTGCTATTATCTGACTTCGGTGAATCCAAACTAATCAAAGTCACACAATTGCTATATAGAGATAAATGGGGGTGTGGCAGTATGCCGATTGCAAATAGCAGGCACGCGCCTGTCACACGCACGGTGGTAAGAACAAAATCGACCTGTGCGTACCTGGTCTTGAATCGGAGCTGAATCTTATATTAGTGAATTAGGCCCATCGTGTGAATCCTTGAACGCATTTCCTTCCTGATTAAACATTTGCACAGCCGACTTTTCCTAAAAGTTTGAAACCTGCATTGTTTAAATCTGTGTTTACTGGCTTGTGGTCGTGTTCTTCACCGCCTTTTGTTGGCGCATTTCTGCATTTCTTGGCACATTACTGCCACTTGTCAATCATTGGAATAGTGTGAAACCATTGGTATGACTGTGTATCATGTCAACCGTGAGCATGGAGGTCCTCGTGTGCGACACAAACAAAACAGGGACCCACTCATACAGAACAGCTCCATAGTCCTACAAGAGGTCAGAAACTCCACAGGGTACCTTTAATACATCCGTGGTCTGTGCAGCACATTTGTTGTGTGAAATGAGCCTCAAATGACACCCACAATGCTCCGCGACTCGGCCAGCGTGTGCTGAGACACCTCATGAATCCACAGAGGTATGTATTGTTTATGAGAACCAATACAAATTCTTGCAAAATATCTATCAAAATGCTGCACCAGATACAGCCCAATGAGTGGACATGTCCCAGGCTAGTGGCTCACAGGTTACAACACTTATTTAGTTTGCCATCCAGGACTCATTTGCCATTTAATGGGAATGTTTAACTAACATCCAGTACAGTGTCTACATTCATTGTTAGTACAGGAGGCCCCTGAGGGATATGAAGCCCTGACCCTTGCGGTGTTGGTGTCCTGCCCTACCCACTGAACTATGAAAAACCATCTACTTTCATGATGTTAATACAATGTATTTGTTATAGATTGATTGATTGTCTTGACATTTTCGGCCAGTGCAGGCAGGTGAGAGCTGCTGACTTAGAATCTGAGAGAGCAGCATATGGCAAATATTAATTTCCTTTAACCTGGATACGTCTGAGTTAACTTGATTAGAGGTGGACTGTGGCCTCTCTCTCTCACTCTGTCTTCATTGCAGGTGCAGAGGTGTGTGTGTGTGTGTGTGTGTGTGTGTGTGTGTGTGTGTGTGTGTGTGTCAGTGATGGATGTATTGCAGATGGTCTCAGCTCCATCTAATTATGCTGTGGACACTGGAGGAAGTCCTGCACAGAGGTCACTTAGGACACACACACACACACACACACACACACAGAAAGAGAGAATCAGAGAGTGAGTGTGCTCGAGGTGCTTCTGTTAAATTTACTTTTTCTTAAACAGTCTGCAGTAGTTAGAAATGTCAGTGCGATCGACACACATGTACCGTATCAAGGTTACTGCACACACACACACACACACACCACACTCCTTTTATTCCTACTGACTCATCTTTTTCCATTCTCGCTGGACATTTGGAAATCTCCAAATGTTTCCACTAGGGCTGTCAATCAATTCAAATATTGAATCGGGATTAACTGCATGATTGTCCATAGTTAATCGCAAGTAATTGTAAATTAATCGCAATTTTTTTTTGTTCTGTTCAAAATGTACCTTAAAGGGGGATTTGATTCTGGGAGTGGGTAAATATGCTGCTTTATGAAAATATATGTATATATGTATTATTGGAAATCTATTAACAACACAAAACAATGACAAATATTGTCCAGAAACCCTCACAGGTACTGCATTTAGCATACAAAATATTCTCAAATCATAACATGTCAAACTGCAGCCCAACAGGCAACAACAGCTGTCAGTGTGTCAGTGTGCTGACTTGACTATGACTTGCCCCAAACTGCATGTGATTATCATAAAGTGGGCATGTCTGTAAAGGGGAGACTCGTGGGTACCCATAGAACCCATTTACATTCACATATCTGGAGGTCAGAGGTCAAGGGACCCAATTGCAAATGGCCATGACAGTTTTTCCTCGCCAAAATTTAGCGTAAATTTGCAGCGTTATTTAGCCTCCTTCAGGACAAGCTAGTATGACATGGTTGGTTGGTACCAATTCCTTATGATGCTCTGTTGCTCTTCCTGAGGTTTCTGCCGTATCCTGTACAGATTGTAAAGCCCCCTGAGACAAATTTGTGATATTGGGCTATACAAATCAAATTGACTTGACTTGACTTTACTTTAACAGCCTTAGTTTCCACTTTACCATGTGCTCTGTCTGCACTGCAACTATGTTTTAACATTCTACAATGCAGGATCAATAGCAGTGGTGTCCCAGAGTCAGTGCACCTACATGTTAACACAGCACAGTTAGAGACTGAATGCTTCCAGTTTATGAGGGTGATAATGTACCCCCTTCACTGCCCAACAAAAACATAAAGCTGTTCTCAAACGCATTAAGCACTGCAGTGTAAATGTCTAGGCTTTACATCTAAGTTAAGCAGACTGCATCATAATAACATCATCCATCCTTGAAGTCCAAATGTTGCGAAATTTACTTTTTTATGGGAATACTCTGTTCGGCTACAGTGAGCCATCTGTTCAGCAGCCTCCAGCTCTACTAAATGGGCTAAATGTTGTAGTACAGTGGAGAGTCCCCTGCAAGTCCAAGTTAAATGATTCTCAACCATAACAGGAAAGTAATGAGCCTGTATCTACAGTATACCGCCTTTAGTGCCTTGACTTATTGCACATTCTGCTGTGCTGCAGCTTAAAATCACAGTGTACTGAACTGAGATTGATTTTTTTGCAGCATCTCTTTGGATTTCTCCGGCATGAATAGGACAGCACATGATTTTATTCTATTTGCACAATTAATACAAATGAAATACAGGGAGGTTGGAAAAGTAGAAAAGCCACAACACTTTCACGTGTAGCATATAAAAACCCATTTTACTTTATAGATTATTGCGATACAGAGCTACCAGCTGTAATAGAAAAATAAGCAATAGATCCAATATAAGTTCACGTGAAACACTATCCATCTTAACTCATCTAATTCAGCATCGAGTGTCACAGTTAAAGCACACAGCAATTACAGTTGAGAATGAAATACCTCCCCACAAATAACCAAGTACTATGGAAACAAACTCCAGGAGAGGACGTTTAAAAAGAGATCACCTCATTTGGTCGGCCGGTCATGACATAACATGGTGGGAAAAAAAATGAACCGAAAGTCAGTAGAGGTTTACAGACATGCTGTGTGAGGCCGTACTTTGGCACAGCGGTGCTTTGAGCAAATTGCTAATGTGAACACGCTAACATGCACAGATGTTTGGCAGGTATGATGTTCACTGTCTTAGTTTAGGGTGTTAGCATGCTGATATTTGCTTTTCATCACTAAACAAAAAAGTACAGCTGAGGCTGATGGGAATTAATTAGTTTTGCAAGTACTTGGCATAGACTAATACAGTTCAGTGTCATGTTCATTCAATCAAATGTAATCATAGACTGTGGACGTAGTCACCGTGACGTCACCCGTTGGTTTGTGGACTTAGCACAACCAAAGCTATTGAGACAACATACTCATGTTTACATTGTTTGCTGAAGTATTAAATCAACAGAGAAATAGGGTCATTTTTTCACTGACTTCTATACAATCAGACGTCTTTTTGACACTAGAGGAGTCGCCTCCTGCTGGCTGTTAGAAACATTGCAAGTTTAAGGCAAGTCCGCATTGGCTTCCCTTTTCAGTCTCGGAGGTTGCCCACTGGTACTTGGTCTTTAATCAAAGTATTGGACAAATTAACCCTGCAGGTGGCGCTTTAGAGAAAAAGTCAGGGGATTACCACAAGTCGTCAAGATTCATCTTCTGGGGAACATGAATATCGGTATCAGAATTTGCGGCAATCAATCCAGTAGATGAGATATTTCGATGGATAGGTGAACATTTTGACTTGCTGGTGGCGTGGCATGAGAACTCAGGGCATCACCAAAGTCAGTATCTTTCAGCCTCTGGGGACCATGGAGAACTGTTTCATGTCTACCCACCAAGTAATGTCAAGACATTTCACTAAAAAACAAAAATGTCAACCTCCATTTTAGCACCAGCGGAAAAGGCAGGGACCATCAAAGTCAGTACATCTGTCCTCTGGGATAGACACCAGGCGCCCCTTGCATGGCCATGCTGCACCCCCACACAGGCTGAGATCTACAACCAGCTCTGTGCAGCCAGTTCTGCCCCTCCAGATGACCAAACAAGAAGCAAGGACCAACACCTGGAAAGATGAATGGAAAAAATATGACACCGAAGTTCTTGAATGGCTGGACAGACGAATTACACCCACTGAATGCCTTGCCAGAGGTCATGGTCTTGGCTGGGCCACCTGGAAGTTTACTACAACACAACAGGAGACACGTGCAGCTGTAGATCAGTGCAGACTATGTCCTACCTGCTGGAATATGTGCTGATTCCCCCCTGATGTAGCCCAAGAGACATGGCAGAACTCACGCCATCCAATCTAGTCTCACTCCCAATTCGTCAAATACCGCCGTTTGGTAAGTGCCCCTCGGCATCGGAAACCGACATATGGAGGCACCCTTTAGCAACAGTATTTGACGAACCGGGCTTTCAACTAACTCCAATGTAAACCCACTGCGGCGTTATTCAATTGTTGGAGAAGGGACGTAGTATTGATAGTGTGAGAGTCCACTAAGGGCGGGTGGGAGTAGTGGTGGATGGGTCAAACAAACACAAGAATTTCAACCAGGAGACTGATGAACGTTGACTTATTTTGTCACGTCAGTTGTTAGTCACATGACTCAACGGTATCGTCAGTCCTGTGAGTCCCGTGAGTCGTTAGTATCGTCAGCTTTGTGAGTCACGTGAGGCACTAGTCAGTGAAGTTAACGTCAACCATACAGAAGTAACGCAAGAGGGGTACCCAGTGCGTCTGTCTCCGATGCCGAGGGGCGCTGACCAAGCGGCGGTATTTGACGAGTTGGCAGTGAGAATGAGTTGCCCCATCAGCTGCAGCCTGCACCAGATATTGGCAGAACAGCATTTGAGATTGCTATGGACTCTAAAGAAGAAGGCCATGGTTGTTTGCGTCAGTCCATACTGTTGAGCTTCAGCAACAGGTTGAGTTTTTAGACATTTTAGGAAAGCTTTGCAGCCAGATTTACCCTTGAAGCGTCGGAAACCATGAAGAAATGAACACGGCGTTCCCGAAGATAGAGTTTTCCTCAGGGTCACCCAACGTAGCACCTCGTGTCAAGGTAATGGGAGTGTCAGTCAGTGTAACGGTGAAAATATCCTGTAGGAACGCATCATTTCTCCAGGTTTCATCATAATCTAATCAGTGGTGTCTGACATATCCTTCATGCATGACATCCACGTCCAGCTTCTTAGAAATAACACTGATTTTCATAAGAAACAAGCGACATGCCCTCACCCCCTTTGAAGATTTGTTCACAGAGAAACAAATAGCGATGACGTAGTGCCGACAAAATGAGTTGTTACGATGGACAGTTGTTCTTGTCTGCTTAATTTATCTTTAATAAGGAAGGTAATGCCCCCTGCTACTGTTATGTCCCCGAGTAAAAGTACTTTGATCTATATCCAAGTACATGTACAGCTTAAACTCTCCAGGAACATTTGGGATTAGATGGTCATAAGAAATACAAATTCAACTCCCCAACTTTTAAATTCAAGTTAAGTGATTCTCAAGCGTAGCCTAGAGAGCAATTGCCCTAATTTTTTTTCCAGCAAAGAAAAAGCCAAGCTATTAATGGCTTAGCACAGATAAGCCCAAACGGTGTTAATAAAAGATTGGATAATGATTTTTAAAGAAAGGAGAGGGGACAGCACATAGGGGCAGAAATAATTAATCACCGCGAATGGAGGATGAGAAAAAAAGAGATGCAGAGCAGAGAGAGAGAGAGGGGGAGATACAGAAGAGGCGAGAGAGGAGAGGAAATGAGAGAGGAAAATGACACGAGAGGAGGAAAGGGAAGGAAGGGCAAGAGGTTAGGAGGAGAGAGCGATGAGAGGGGGGGAAAAGATAATGCTAATATTATAAAAAGGAGACAGACACCGAGCAGCAATAATTAATCACCAAGACTGGATGGAAAGATGAGGAAAAGTAAAGCGACAGAGGAGGGGAAAAAGATGGTGGAGAACAGGAGAGGTGAGGGAAGTTGGAGAGTAGAGGAAGTTACTAGTAATTGACAGTATGAGCTCAAAGTTCAACATCACCGAAATTACAAGTAACCAAAAATAAAAGGTGCGATAGTCTGGACCTCAGTGCCCAGACGGTGCTCCTGTGACTCTGTGATCATGGTAATTAGACTGAGAGCAGCAAAGGGAGTGTGATTTAGAGAAGAGAAGGGGATGCAGGCACAACACTTCTTTGAAAAAGGGCATCACAATAGATATTGCATATACTCTATTCTGGCTC
>CAKALG010018597.1:0-12428 GCA_916700815.1 Helicolenus hilgendorfi | reverse complement strand
CTTCTCCAACGATGACACTATCTTTATCGTAGTCCCTGATTCAGAGTTACTGGACTATAAATAATAGCAGTTAGTTCCTGGTTTGTTATTTAATTATGAGGGATTTTTGGGGCCTTATTTTAAAGTGTCACCAAGTAAATAACACTCACTGAATCCCTGCCAACTCCAGGGGTACAGTCCTGCTGCTGACGCTGCACTTTCACCTTCCTGTTGAGTTTAACAGGCACAAAGCCAACTTCTTGTTCAAAATCTGTATAAAATATTGCATTTCCTTTAGAACAATTTATGAAACCATTGAGTCTCAAACTGCTGTACAGTACCGCCAAATAGATGGACTCTGTGGGCCACTCTTCAAACAGACCTAGTTTTAGTATTTTGAGTTATGTGTTTTAATTAAGAATTACCAGGCTCGACATACATATAAAATTCATGTTTAACTGTCACATGCTGTTAGTGCCTCTATGAAAAACTCAAGTCAGTTAAATTGAGAGCGAAGGAACATCTTCAGTCAGAATGAATAAAGCAATCGTGCAACTGTTTCCACCATGCTGATATTACAATACACACAGGGCTATGAATATCTTTATTTTATACAGCACTTATTCATGGGTGTGTTAATCTGAGTTGAGAGATGCATTTCAACAAAAGTAGTTCTACCTTTATATACTTGCGAGTGATTGACAGCTGCCTCCGTTGAATGAACGGCCAATAGGAACACTCTCTCTCTCTCTGAAATGACCTGTGATTGGTCAAAGTCTTCCATCACGGGCTAGATTTTCTAAAGCCTCAAAACAGAGTCGTGAGGAGGAGCAGAAGTCTAGTTTTCTCTACGAACACTTGAATGCTAACTTGCGCATTATCGTGGCATTTATACGCCTTTTCCTTTGAACGGGCTGTAACTTGAGAGTCTACAGCTGTGCTGGCAGCTCTGTGATGTTTAGAAGGTATCATGTCTTCTTTGAAATGTTTCATGTTTCATGTTTCTATAAAACACCAGTGAAGTTTTGACTGTGTTTGAAAGGCCTCAGGGTGAGCAGGCTTATTGACATGTCTTCATAAATGCTTTATGGGTTTTTTGGTTGAGGTCCAGAGAGCGATGCTACCTGTCTTTGTTGGAACATCATGTAGTTCTTGATAGAACCTGACAGCTTTCCGCCCCGTTGTGTTGTTTTATTTAAAAGCTCTTTTGGTATCAATACTTCACAAATGTTTGCCTTTCCCCCCTGCTGATTTACATTTACAGTTCAGCTTTGCCAAACTTCTGTTCAGCTTTCACTGTACACTAATTACCCTTTAACTAAATGTGGCTATACATACAGCAGCTATTCCCAAATCACGTTGTCTTATTGTAACCCTCTCTTGACTATAATGTGCTTTGAAGCCCTGAACCAGGGTTATGTTGCATCTTGTTAAGACAAAGAGAATCAGATTATTAATAGTCACAAACTAAGATAAAAAATGCCAACCTCCTGGTGGATCATCAACGTCATTAGGATTCATCCTCTGGGAACCATGAATGATTAACATTAAATCTTATTTGAATCTGGAACTCTGGACATTGCAATCCATTCTACATTCATTAAAGTCATTCATGCATTATTTGGATTGACTTGAAGTAAAAAATAGTTTTGTAACGTTGCTTTTGAATTTTTTTTCAATTGACTAACATTTTAATTTAGCTTTATTTTCAGGATTTAAAGAAAATATTAACCAGCTTGGGTGCACAACACAATAAGACAAATATCATTTTACACTTTCTAACTCAAATACCCAAACGGTTTCTGTTTCTGACTTAGTGACATGATTTGAGTGTAGTTGAAACTACAAAACATTGTGACATACTGAAGCCACACTGTATTAAGGGGGTGGGGGAGAAATTGATTCACCTATATATCGCGATTTTGTTTTTATTTACGATTTTGAAATAGATTTTTCAATGCCAGAATTGATAGATTTGCTTCATTTGAGTCTATTTGGAGGTAGAGGGAAGTTATCGCTTTTATTGTTGTAGTCTGAGTAACCTGACATCATATCCGTTACCTACCCGTCAAAAAACGTGTAATGTCCCTTATAAATTAAAATTAAATACCACTAATCTGTGAGGGAAATGTCTTTATTCTTTGATTTATGGATTGCTGGAAAAAATGTAATAAATAATGCCCGACAATGACTGATATATTTGACTTCAGGACATTTCTGACTACATTCATACTGTATCAATTTAGATATTTTCCAAAGCAAAAAATCCCCAGAAGTGTAAGATTACCTTTTCCCCATGGTCTAGTGTTAAAAGAGTTGACAAAAATCACAATAAATCTTAATATCGAATCGGCACCTAAGTATTGTGATAGTATCGAATTGGGAGATAGTTGTATCGTCCCAGCCCTGCTGTGGATGTGACATAATGTTTAGATGACTCCAGGATTTAATGTGAAGCTTGTCCGAAATTCTTCTACAATCTCCACTTACCAAAGAACTTTAAAACTGCGCAGTCCTTCGCCTCCACTCCACACACTCCTGCAGAGGCACCTTGTGTGCTTATTGCAGTGTTTTTCTTTGCATCTGTCAATCATCATTAAGAGAGTTCTGCGGCTCCGTTGAAGCTTGTTATGATCTCTCAGCCCAAGCTATTTATATGGCATCTGAAGAAAAGTGATTTGCTAATTAAGAGATTAAATTGGACAAAAAATAAAAACATCCAGTGAGTCTGCTTTGTTGACTTTCAGTTGACTTTCTCCTGTGGTAGACAGTGGTGCAGTCTCAGGCTTCTTCCATATCCATGTACGATAAATTAAGTGACACGTTAATTAAGTGAAGTGGATGACTTGGTTCTTCTGAAAACTATGTCGCAAGAAAAGCCTCAAGACAAGGGCTTTAGCTGTAAAGTTGGAAAAAAGGGCACAGAACATACAGTAAGTTTACATCAGGGAAAAGAATATCTGAGCACACAAGCAATCAGAACTACCTTGGTTGTAACATTAGGCTACAGCATTAAAAAGAAAATCCTGGCAAGGCTCGGTCAAAACTGAGTATATGGCTGGACTGTATATGGACAGTCTGAGTTTGTGGCTAAATTGTTACACAAATAGTCAGTGGTCATGTTTATAAGGTTAAGTCCAGCAAGTCTTTCTTAAATGTACTGCAGTAGAATATCACAACATTTTAAAGCAATGTATGAAAAAATAAGAGAAGACCACTCATACCGGCAAGCGGAACAGCTGACACGCCACCCTGAAAACGTAAACAAAGGACTGTTCCCGCCTTTTCATTTTGAAAGAATGTGGAATCTGCAACACTCGGCCGACCAATCGTGCAACCTTCATCACACAGTGACAGACTTTTGCGTTTGTAGGGCTGGTCCTCTGCGGTCGAGCCACAAACCTGATTCTTAGATTTAAAGGTGCAGTGTGTAAGATCTGGTGAAATCTAGCGGTATGGTTGCAGATTGCAACCAACAGACGCTTTGCCCGTGTGCCAAGCATGTTGGAGAAGTGGCTGACGAAAACGAGAACCCCCTGAAACGTGGCCCTCTCTATAGCCAGTTGTTGTAAGATCAGACTGCTTAAAGTGTGTGTGTATATGGAAAGTGAGTGGTGAAGCAAGAGAGAGAGAGAGAGAGAGAGCAGCGGCAGCAACGGGAGCGAGTAACGTTATCGACTTCGGCCCAAGCAGGAAAGGTTAACAGAGTTTGGTTCGTCCGTTCTGGGCTACTGTAGGAACATGGCGGTGCAACATGGCGGACTCCGTGAAGAGGACCCGTTCCCTATGTCGATATAAACGGCTCATTCTAAGCTAACAAAAACAAAAAGCCTAAAAAGTGCCGTATAAAAGTAAAACAAAATAATTTCGATTCTATTGTCATATTCAACTAAAATGGCCTGTGTTGAACAATAAAATATCAGAAGCGTTTTCAGTCCAAAATCGTGGTAGCAGCTGTTGTCAAGAAAACGGGGATTTTCGTCTCTTTGCTTCTATACTCTTTCGATCTACTCGTACAGTAGGAGTAGGAATTACACAACATTCTTAAATCGTTTTTTATCACTAAATTCTCTCTATTAAGTTAAGTTTTTATTCAGTTGTTATGTTCATTGATAGATGTATAATTGCCTCGCCTTCAGTTTGGTAGTTCCCATGGTTGCTTCTTTATTCTCATGTTTTTCTTTAGAGACAATACCATTGTGCTTCATTCAAAGATTATTTCGACTTCTGAAAAGTGTTTGCATTTGCTGGATGGATTATTTTCCTTATGTATTATGTATCTCCTTAAAGGAAGGATTTTCCTCACAATGTCATTGTTATCCATTGTATATGTGCATATACTGTATCTTCAGTGTGTTTTTGTGGCATTCTCACTTGATAAATTCTCTTTGTTGTATTTATATCTGCATCCTCTTCTTTGCAGTTGCAATGAAGGATTATGGTTTTACCCAAAGGTTCAGTTTAGAAGTATATAGAAACTACAGGCTCACAGACTCGAGCTATTGTTACTGTAGGTGGCAGCCATGCAAGGATAAAGTTTAATTGGTCAACAGTACTCGAGCAGTAACCTCTATGTATGACCCTTTCTGCTGCTAGAGACACGAGCATAAAATTAGACCCGAGTGTCCTCGCTGTGACATTAAGGGAAATGTTCTGTAACTACTCCATGTGTTTCACTTTTCTTGGAGGATGAGAAGACATGGAAGGACAAGCTCAAACCTCACCAGCTGGCTGTCAACCCATAAATACACCTTTTGACGTCTCCCCCTGTCAAGACCTGCCCACAGGAGCGCCTGGAACTGTCACAGTGGAGCTGCAGTCCTGAATGTATTTTACCATCCAAAATTTTACTGTAGCTCTGTGACGTGAGGGTGGGGGGGATGAAACTTTAATGATCCCTGTGGGTAAAGATACTTAACTTACCAGCAGGAAATGATCAAATGCTCTGCAGTGTTAACTTCTGCAAACTTTTGTCAAGATTCAAAGCTTCTCGCACAACTGATGAAAAAACAACTCCTTTAAATAAAATTAAAGGAACACTGTGTAGCGTTTAAGGAGATCTATCGGCAGATATATTATTAATAAGTGTTGTTCTTAGTGAATAATCACCCGAAAATACGGATCGTGTTTTCGTTAGCTTAGAATGAGCCGTTTACATTAGGGCTGTCAAAGTTAACGTGATAATAATGCTTTAACGCAAATTTGTTTCAACACCATTAGTTTCTTTAACGCATTAACGCAATCAATCTTTCAGAAGTTGTAGCAGGCTTAGTTTTAAAGCTAGAGTGAAGATACTGGTATCATATGAAACTAGAAAACATTGGTACCAACTGTGTCGTACTAGCTTGTCACCAAGGAGGTTAAATAACACTCGTTTTTAAAGGGGTCCGTTGACCTTTGACCTCCAGATCAGTGAATGTAAATGGGTTCTATGGGTACCCACGAGTCTCCCCTTTACAGACATGCCCACTTTATGATAATCACATGCAGTTTGGGGCAAGTCATAGTCAAGTCAGCACACTGACACACTGACAGCTGTTGTTGCCTGTTGGGCCGCATTTTTTTGTGTTGTTGATTGATTTACAATAATAAAAATATACACACATTTCAATAAAGCAGCATATTTGCCCACTCCCATGTTGATAAGAGTATAAAATACTTGACAAATCTCCCTTTAAGGTACTTTTAGAACGGATAAAAAATGGGCAATCAATTTGCGACTAATCATGCTTAACTATGGACAATCATGCGAATAATCACGATTAAATATTTTAATTGATTGACAGCCCTAGTTTATATCTACGTACGGAGTGGGTCCTATCCACGGAGCCGGCCGCCATTTTTCTACAGTAGCCCTGAACGGACAAACCGGCTCTAGATAGGACCTTCAATGTTTTTTTGCGTCGGCCACCGTAGTTCTTCTTCTGCTTGGCACACGAGAAGTTAAAGTTGTTACCTTGCATGGCGGCTGGATTCTCACAATGTCACAAGATCACGCGAAAATCGCAGGATCAAATATCACGGAAAAATCCATCTCGTCAGGCTTAAAGTAATGCGTTTGTGTCCGGCAAGCAAGAGCACGGACCAATCAGCATCCTGCATCTGGTCTCTACTGGCGTGGCTTAGGTGTGTGAGACGACATAGAGACGCGACTGTTCATTCTAAACAACAAAACTCGGTCCAAACCGAGTACATGGCTGGACCGTGTGTAGTCAGTCTGTGAGTTTGTGGCTAAATTGTTATACAAATAGTCAGTGGTCATGTCTATAATGTTAAATCCAGCGGTACATGTCCACCAGGTCCGGCGAGAACACTAGGGGACGCGCTCCTCCACTCAACTGGCTGTTCAAGCGGTGACGTACCCTGTCGTAGAATGCACCTGATTGGTCCCTGGTTTTCTGCTTGCCGTTTCAAACGGAAAGCAACATGGCGGCCTGCTCGTAAACTTTCTGTTATTCCGTCTAAACGATCCACCAAAATCTACTTCTGAAAACATTTTAAGTGAGAAACAGGCGATGATGTCACTGCTGAATCTGGTTTCATTTTAGAACTAGATCGCCTAGTTTCACAGCTTGGGCCAAGTTTCGTAATCCTTCTTCTTCTTCTTCTTCTTCTTCTTCTTCTTCTTCTTCTTCTTCTTCTTCTTCTTCTTCTTTTCAGTTAAGAAACATTATCTTTGGATGCTAAGAAAAACACACCTAACCTCTGGCACAGGACAACCACACAAGTATACAATAATGTACACACACCCACATGTTGTACATAAATGTAAATAGATTAGTTTACAAGCTGCAGCCTGCTGTAAACTGTATCATACAATCCATTCACTGTGAGGAAATGAGAGTCATCAATATTATGTACTGGGTTTTCCATTTGTATGTGTGTGTGTGTGTGTGTGTGTGTGTGTGTGTGTGTGTGTGTGCGCGCACATCTTGTCTCATATTGATTCAGACTGCAGGCTACAAACCAGTCAGCTAACATGCTTCTGAATAAAATAAATCTGGCCTTGGAGGCAAAGGCTCCTGACACAGAGCTGTCATATCCCCTCATCCTCTGTCTCACACACACCCATACGCAGTGACGTTCATCTATGCACCACTGCAATTGCAGCAGAACCACTGAATGATTAATCACACCTGAGTTGAGGCGCCTGTGTGTGTGTGTGTGTGTGTGTGTGTGTGTGTGTGTGTGTGTGTGTGTAAGTCACAGAAAGAGAGCAAGACCAGATGAGGGAGAAAGAGAAAGATGTGTGTTCTGTCTCAACCCGTCACATGACCTGCAGCCCCTCTGACAGAAAGACGACACACGCACACACACGCACACCACCGGTGTCCGTCCGTTAAAGTAACCCGTTAGTGAAAAGCTCGGGGCCAGGTTGTGCTACAGGCACCGTGCACCGTGTTGCTTCTCTTTTTGAAGGCAGTGATGTGCAACAGTTTTGGACAAGACGTTGCTAATGGGCAACAGTTGTACATGTTGTCTTGCCGACATGAGACCATCCTGAAGACTCTCTGAGCAGAGATCCTCTCTGGCACTGACACACGGTTAAAGACATCAGTTTGCTAATAAACATTAATGTCAGTCAACGTTATTCAAAATGAAACGTTATTCCTCAGTTTTCGTGCGTTCTCCTACAAATGTCCAGCAACATGTGTCAATTTCCGCACGTTACACACACGCGGTCTGTTCAAAATAAACTTACGTCTTCACAGGTAACAACTTGGTTAGGTTTAGGAAAAGACTGTGGTTTGAGTTTAAAATAACTGTGGAAGTGGTGTTACTTAAGTATGGAAGTTATGTGACTAATAAGTCATTGTTGACTTCCAGTGTTGCCAGATATCGAGAGAAACAAGCAACCAGGGGTCTCATTTATGAAACAGTGTGTAGGATCCATACTAAAAATGTACGTGCGCACAAAAGCCGAAAATGGCGAAAAAAAATCTGACTTATAAAACTGTGCTCACGCACACCTGCAGGCAATGTTCCCTTTATTAATCACAGCCCACCTGGAAATGTTTGCACGTGGATCCGCCTCATATTCCGCCCTTTACACGCCCACATTCAGCCATAGATGATCGATGCAAATGAGCCTGTTGATCAGTGGGTCTTTACGGTGAATCACGATGACTACCGAGAGGAAGACCAAGAAATGACACAAAGATGGAGGTGCTTGTAGGAGAGGAGGTCCCTGAACACTCGTTCCAATCAGTAATATCCCCCACGCTGGATATCGTTTGAAAAAGGAAGTTTGACAGTTGAACACTATTTATGTATTTAAGTTTTTATGGCGAACTCGGTCTGCATTAAGATTAGGACTAATAATGATAATGAGGATATAGAGTGTAACGATTGTGCGGGAGCTGTCACTGGCTTTACTTCCTCACTTTGCTAATTTACGGGTGGAGGTGACTGGAGGAAGCAGAGTGTGTGTGGCGCACCGCGGTAGCTCACTGGAGACAGTCTGGTAGTTGCATCTGATAGCTGTTTTCATTTTGTCTATGTATACTGTATCTGACCCTATCTAATAAATAAATAAATGAATAAGTCATGTCATCACTGCAGCGATTTATCACACAACAACTTTATGAAAACTAATATAGTACTTGGTGATATATGCACACTATTAGAAGATGTGGCGCTCTGTTCTGTCATTCTCTAATGCTATTTGATGTAATCTTGGATTTCTACAACCAATGATTTCAGCAGCTGCCCGCGAGTTTCGGTAGTCCGGCCCTCTCCTCTGAGCTCCGGAGGTGGAGGGAACGTGATGCTGAGACAGCGCTGATGAGATATTGAGCGGAATTTGATTTGAGATTTGAGTAGCCTTATATATTTTACATTTGTAAGGTGCTGAAGGAGTAGCTATGGCTCACTAGCACAAATAACCCTGCTGGTTTAAATGTTTATCATAAAGTATATCTATAAGTAATGTGTGATATGAAGTGAAGTTAAATGTGTGAGAGGCATCATTATACGTATAATGATGCCTCTCACATATTTAATGTCTACAGTCTGGCTTCAATTCACCATCTCACCGTCTGCGTCTCCAATTTTCCCAGCCATTAGAAGGTGGATAGACTGTGGCCATAAAGGGAGGTACATGGTCAGCAACAACACTCTGGTATGCTGTTGCATTTATGCTCAAGTTGTATTAGGGGTCTAATGCACGCCAAGGAAATATTAATTACACCACCATCACCAGCCTGAACTGTTTGCTAACAGCTTGAAACGGTCTGGCTATTCCCCTCTGACCTCTCTTATTATCAAAGCATAATTGCCCACAGAGCTGCTAACTCTCTGGATGCTTTTCACACCATTCTGTGTAAACTCTAGAGACTGTTGTGCAATCATGCCACGGTCAAAAACGCTTTTCATCTGCATTCTGATGTTTGATCCGAACAACAACTGAACCTCTTGACTATGTCTGCATGCTTTTATGTGTTGAGTTGCTGGCAAATGATCGACTGATTAGATATTTGCATTAACATGCAGGTGTACCATCAGCGGCCACATTCCCATTCAAATCAACGTAGCAGGCTGGTCAGAGTGCAGGGTCGGCGCCAGAGCATTAGGAACGGAGGGGCAATCAACTTTGACGGGGGAGGGAGAATTTTTTTTCACCTCACATAGCCTTTATTAAGTGTATGAAGAATGTTAATTATACACGTGGGTATACATACTGTCACTTGTGCGCACAGGCGTGCACGCACATACAGGCTATTACTCCACAAAAACAAAGGTTATCTAATAAACCTATAACGTCAGGCCACCTTCACCTCATGTTTCATGACAGAAATAAACTATGACTGTTCAGTGTTTTATTTTGCATTGCAGTGATAAGTTCTTCCATTACCAAACCGTATGACTTAATTTTACTTCTAGTAAAAGTATTTCAGTTTACTACTGAAGTACTTGGCGTTCCTTCACCAGATTTCACAATGGCAGCGGCGTCACAAACTTTCTCATTTTACAGCTGAACCGTGCACAACAAGATGATTCTGAAAACATCTGAGGAGAGAAATAGGCATTAATGTAACAGAATATTGATTCATATTTGATAAGCGCTGCATAGTTTGACCGTTTGGTCGGAGTTCGCGAGTGATTGACAGCCGGCTCTCATAGACAGCAGATGGACGGCAGACCTCAGGTCAGCTCTTACTGCTTGTTTTCCTCCGGTCTGTGAAATGTTGCAGATGCCATTAGGAGCACCGGAGGACACAGAGGATCATGATTTTTTTTTCAGGTTACCTGTTTCATGAACTACTGTCACGATATAGCAACTGTTTAATAAAAATATATTTTTTTAATCATATCTGCTCCAATCTCGCCTTCTTCAGCTTTAAGGTACGATTAAAGTACATTTTGAACAGATAAATAATTTGTGATTAATCACGATTAAATATTTCAATAGATTGACAGCCCTACTTTTTTGTTTTGTTTCAATAAACAACGTTAACCATGTCTAAAACTGTTTAAAACTGTTTAAAACTGTTGAAACTGTGACTGTAATCTGGGAGAAAATATGTTTCCCTCGAAACGTAATTGAGAATGGAATTTACTTGTATGGGAACCTAATTTTGTAGGAGACAGAGTTGTTGTGTCTTACACAAGTTGATTTTATATTTTTAAAGGACTGAAATCTGTTCTCTTATAAATGGATGTTGTTTTAACCAAAATAAAAAAGAATCTACAATCAGCATGATCTGCAAATGTACACCACATGACATTTCACCAACAACTAAAAAACACATTATCAGTGAAATTCATTTTATAAATACCCTGCCATCAGATGGAAATTTTGTTTTTTCACTCAAAAATGACCTTATTTTATGAAAGACAGGGGTACAAAGTAAAAATTTGAGTGTTTTTGTGGCACTCTACAGGTTAGGCTACACGGATCATTTGATCCCATTTATTAAAGTCATGTGTCCACTCTCTCATTTTGTGCTTTTTGTCAAGTTCCTGGAATTTTGATCTCTTGCCCAGATGGCTTCTGATTTTTCATCTCTAATCTCTAATTCATTCCCATTCTAGTACACCTGCAGAAATGAACACTGGTGTATAGTGAAGGTAACACATCCTTTTAAATAGGCTTTTACATGGGTCAACAATAGGCCTCAGTGTGTTTGCATCTGCTGTGTGATTCACTATTAATGTGGTCTAAAACGCTCCAATCATTCATTTATATGGACCTGAAATGCATTACCAATATTCCAGGATGAGCCGGCTCACAGACGCTTACACACAGCAGCAGACAGAAGAAGAAGAGGAGAGTTCCAGATGCTGCACACACACACACACACACACACACACACACACACATACAGTACACGTTAACGCAGAAGTGCTCCTAGCACTCCTAGTGGTGTTAATGCGAATCAAATGAATAAATTATTTTCTCTCCTTATCCACTGTGTGAGCTTAAAGAAATCCATTCTGTGTAATGGCTGTGGCTGTGAGGAGAGCAGCAAACAATTACTCTGTGTCTAATAGCTCAGGGTGACCATAGTGGCTGAGAGTCACTGACACTGTTATCATATTCCTAATGAATAAGCTATAGCCTCTACTGGAGAGCTTCAGTTGGAGCTAGATGCTTTTCAATATACAGGATACAATGTGCAGTAAGAAGAGTGAAATAGCTCAACAGCTATCGGATGGATTGCCAATTAAAAAGATATTGATTTAAGGCTGGCCAACACTAAAAGAGTTTTCAAATATTAACAAATGTTGAAAATGTTAGAGACGCCACACACAACAACATGTAATGTTACATTTAACAGTTTGTTCCTATAGTGTGTGCTGAGCAACGATTTGGCCAAAACAGCCCACCATACACTAACAGATGCTTTCATGAATAACAAATAACGAGTCCCGACTAGAAAGAATGTAAATCTCGCAAAATGTCTCACGATCAAATGTGACTTTAGTGTAAACAAACATGGTGGACGATGGGCAGGAAGAATTAGCGATGTTGGATGGATGTTGAAAGGATGGATGAAGTCACGGAGACACGTTAAATAAACACTTGTGTTGTTGCCACAAATCAACAAGTTGCTCCTCCATGTCTGAGCTCCATGTTACTACTACTTTCTGCTTCACGTTTTGCATTAGCTCATGCATTAGCTCATGCATTAGCCGCGGCCGCCATGACGACGGTGGTTGTCCTTCCGCTTCAGTCAGCTTGCTTCTCAATTGGCTATCGTTCTTTCCCATGTGACTGAGTCATCGGCTGTGCTCGGGGATCCCCACACACATCAGGATATCCCATCGTACATATTAAATATTGTTAAATGTTTACGATTTGAAATCAGTGCGGCCAGACGGCCATATAGACCATATAATATAGACCGTAAATATGAACGTAGTCTCCGTGACGTCAACCGTAGGTTTCTGAGGAGCCGTTGTGAATCTCAAAGTGGGCGGCTCCGTCCGTCGCCATCTTGGCAGCG
>CAKALG010018596.1:0-11743 GCA_916700815.1 Helicolenus hilgendorfi | reverse complement strand
CCCTGACATCCCCGCTCCACACACTTCTGCTGAAGATGCTGAGGTCAACGAAATCCTCTCTGCCAAGGTACAGAGGGTTTGCCCTAACCAAATCTCCCGAAATCTCTCTGTCAAACCTTACAAAACCTTCATTTGCAGGATTTTAGTGTCAAATAAATTAAGCTCAGTTTTGAAAGTTTTCTAACTCCAGAAAGAGACTGCTACATAATATCCATGTACTCTTAGCATCGATTTAAAAAGTTTGTGATATAAATTGTCACCATTGTCACTGAAAGTCCACTTTTCACCGGGCCAATGTATGGTTTTATATATTTGACAAACTACATACACACACACACATTACAATATGTAAATATCCCAGCATGCTTGCTCATACACACAAAACAGTCATTTGCTATTTGTCCCTACAGTACATTAGGTATTCTAATAGGCCACAAGACGCCCACTCTAATGAATACATCCATCACGTTCAATGTGATGGAACCTGTGTGTTTCTGTCTGCAGGGCCACAACCACCCAGGCAGCCGCATGTCCACCATTCTGGACTTGAACAACCACCAGAACTCCGCAGGAAGCACCAGACCCTCCAACCGAAAGGTAAAAAAGTTCTCCCTTCTTTTAACTTTTTCCTCACTATCATGTTATATGAGATAACACACCGCAGGTTCCTGATTAACGTTTGGAGCATCTTGTTGCAGACATTTTTTATTTTTCCATTTAACCTTTTTTTAAACAGCTCATCTCATTGGGACACAGAGTCTCGCAGCAATAAGACACAAGGACAGGACATTCATACAAAGACAAAATAGAACACAAATCATAAAAATGATAAGTGCAAAAGTGCCATAGTAGAACAATGTACAAGAGCAAACCCCACAGATGCTCTCTCCAGATTTCTTACAAATATTTGTATTTTAAAGGTATAGTTTGTATGATTTGGTGACATCGAGTGGTGTGGTTGCAGATTTCAACCAACTGAGTACCCGTCCTCCCACTCCTCCCTTTCCAAGATTGCGGTAACATGATCCGCTGAGTGCAAAACCTTGGTGATGCTGTTAGCCTCACTCACAGGCCATGCTTACCATAATATAACTACTTTAAGAACAACGGCGTCAGACTGCGGCTGGCGGTACAACGGTTTTGCCCTCTGCGGCTCACGTTATCGCATTTTCACAAGCTTGTCAGAGAACTATGGTGGCCTTCAGGTAACTTTAAAAATTTTGAAAGACTCTCTCTAGAGCCAGTGTTTGGTTTGTCCATTTTGGGCTACTGTAGAAACATGGCAGACTTCGTGAAGAGGACCCGCTCCCTATGTAGATATGAAGGGCTCATTCTAAGCTAATGAAAACACAATGATTCTTAGTTTCAGGTGATTATACACTCATGAAAACATAGTTATTAATATTATATTCCATTTCTGCTAATAGGTCCCCCAAAATGTTACACACTGTTCCTTTAATGAGAAATTATTAAATATTAATTGATGTATTCTATCCCACTGTGACTTATTCAAATTCACAAATTGAAACTGTGTTTTACAATAACATGTTGGTAGTGATGCACAGTGAGATGAGAAAGAGGAAAGAGGAGATGGAGACAATGAATGCCATGACATGAAGCATCAGTCAGATGAACTCTGAGTGAGTTTAACCTTTAATATAGCTATTAATAAAGCTTAAATCTTCTGTACTGTAGTGTAATATAGCAGAGGTATAGCAGAGAACTGGTTATAAACTTAGGAGTAGATGTTTGAGAAGTCCAGATGATTTAAATTGACACATGCTTCTAATTAAGTTTTTTGTGGTGTTAGTTTAATATGGTAATAAATTATGTTTTAGGATGGATTTAATTGCTGTTCATATTCACACCATTCATTTACAATGTGGAGACACTTTATTGACCTAAAAATAAATGAATTCATTATTGATATCAGTAGCATAACTGGTTGCATTTGATTTATAGGACATAGAAACATAGTTTGTTGTCTTATATTTGACCTAAAAAAGAAAACTTCTCAGGAGAATTTTACTAACTTACTGTTAGGATTATACATGCATTCAACAGTACTCAGACTTTTAACATCTCACTGCTCAGTTTAATACAAAGAGCTTTCCATCAGCAGTTCCCACTGGTTACCACCGGGTGGCAGTGTGACACTGACAACACCAGCACTGTGGTTGTTTGGATTTTGGTCAGCGTTTTTTTCCTGGTGAAAGCTCAGACAGTATTTCAAAATGAATTGATAATCAGTATAATAATCCCAGATGCTCTATTTAATAAAATATGCTTTATACCATTAGCTACCAAAGAGAGACTGCTGTTTCTAACCACAGTGCGTGTATTTTCTCTCTTGCAGCAGTTTCATGAGGAGTTGGCCCTGCAGATGGTCGTCAGCACCGGGGTCTGCAGAGAGAACGCATATAAATACGCCTGGTTCTTCTTTGAGCTGCTGGTCAGTGTGCTTTTTTTTATGAATTTACAGAGGGTGGTTTTTGATTGACACTTAGCTCTAAGAGAAAAAGCAAGGACTGCTTAGGGTGTTAATGATAAATGGATGAAGTAATAAAAATGACTCACACCAAACAATACATGACCTCGTGGCCGCACACCTTAAAAGATAAATGATGCTTTTATTGTGTGGTGAACAAAAGGGCATTTTGAAATCACTATTGCCTGTAATTTATCATGCCGCTTGACAATTTATCACTCTTTTTGGAATTTTGGAAGTGTATCATCACTCACATTCACTCTCAATTCATCTCACTTATTTATGTTTCTACCGTCAATAACTTCACTAAAGGATGCTCACTTTAAATAATAAAAGGCATCTTTTCTTTTAATTTGAATGAAAAATGAGGATAGAAGGTGATGATAAATAATAAGACGTCGCTCTTTTATTATCAGGTCACCGGGTTTTTTATTGAATAAGCTTCACATCTTTCGGGTTACTTGACAAATTATTGATTTGCATGCAGATTCATCTCTCTCGCTTTCAATTAACATGCATTTCCGTGCGTTTCCCTCTTTTGTTTTAATTTGATGATTCACATTTGTTACGTGTCTGTTGACGTGTGATTGCTCAAACAGGTGAAAAGCATGGCTCAGCATGTGTCTCATCTCGAGAAGAACAGCGTCCCTCGGAGAAGCCGCTTCTCCGACCGATTTAAAGATGACATCACCACCATTGTCGCTGTGGTTACGGCTGAAATTGGGTTCATCCTTGTCAAACAACAAAAGGTGAGGAATAAAATGATGATGACAATACATTTTACTCATCAATATTTCAGTGTAACGTAGTCCACCCCACTGCATCTGTGTTCCTTCTGTTCTCCTGGGTCGGCCAGAGGCAGTTTCAGCCTCGGTGTACATGTTGCCAGTGTCCTCCAAACAACAGGGAGTTAGAAGTGCTAATTATATTTGCCTCTGCGGTATCAAAAGCTCAGCTTTCGCAGCTAGATGCTTGGCGAGATCCACTCAGTGCAGCTTACTGATTGCTGTTTGTTGATTGTTGTTGTTTTAGGAAGTAGAGCAAGCAGAGAAAGTCAACATCAGCCTGGCCTTCTTCCTCTACGACCTGCTGTCTCTCATGGACCGAGGATTTGTCTTTCAACTGGTGAAAAACTACTGCAACCAGGTAGAGTAACACTGATTACAAACCAACAACATTTAATATACATCTTTAAATACATTCATTTAGTAGTAGATCATGTAATACACATGTTGAGACTAATTTCACTCCATACTTCCATGAGTATCAATGTGTCCTTTTCCTGAAACAGTTTCCACAACATTTTATTTACCTTCTGTATATGTTTTGAAGTATTAATTGATTTTTTTGCTCTATTTTCCTTCTAGATGGCAGCTAAGAGCATGTCAATGCCAACATTGATCAGCATGCGTCTGGAGTTCCTGCGAATCCTGTGCAGTCATGAGCACTACCTCAACCTGAGCCTCTTCTTCAGCAGCCCTGCCTCCGCCCCCGCCTCACCAAGTCCATCGATCTCCTCACAGGTCTGCCCACTCGTCAGTCAAAATCTGCACTTATGTATGCATGTAATACCGCCGTTTGTTTCATCGTTGTTTATTTTAGTTTATTTATACAGCTGCAATAAATGAGCAGTGTTACATTTGCCATTTAAGAGAAAACTAGGAAAATACAAGGAGTTCTAAGGAGAATTAAAAGGGGGAGTTTGGGGAGTCATTAGATAGAGTAGATGAGATTAGATGGGATTCAGTTTAAAAGAGCTGTTTAAAAAGTACTTTGCTTTGCCTTAAGGAAAGATCCTATCCTATTTCATTGTGTCTGTCACTCCTTCATTTCGTCTCTCCATTCAGACTTCCAGCTCGTGTAGTTTCCAGGAGCAGCAGAGGATCTTGGGGCTGTTTGATCTTTCTCAGGAATTCAAGCAGCAGCACTACCTCACCGGTCTGCTGCTCACAGAGCTCAGTGCCGCCCTGGACATGGAGTCAGAGGGGTATGGAAATATAAACACCTTAAAGATGTTACCTCCTTATTATTACAAAACTGCAATGCAAGTTATATCTGCTCTCCTTCAAATCACAAATTGAAGAAAGTTATAGATTCAGGCATGTTTGCTCACTAGGGGTGTAAGAAAATATCGATTCACGAGTATCGTGATATTATGTTGTGCGATACTGTATCGAGTCCCCAAAATACTGTATTGATTTTAAATAAACCTCTTGAATGTTTTGTAATTTTAGTTACTGGCATCATATGAAACTAGAAAACCTAGACTATAGACTAAACCTAGAATCCATTTGCACCAACCATGTCATACTAGCTTGTCGCGAAGGAGGCTAAATAACGCTCTAAACTTATGCAAAATTTTGGCAAGGAAAAAATGGCATTTGCCATTTTCAAAGGGGTCCCTTGACCTCTGACCTCAAGATATGTGACTGAAAATGGGTTCTATGGGTACCCACGAGTCTCCCCTTTACAGACATGCCCACTTTATGATAACAACATGCAGTTTGGGGCAAAAACCATGCAGTTTTTGAATGCAGTATAAATGTTATTTTTGCCTATTCTAAAATGGTTTATTTCTGGTGTGTTCTTTATACTATGACAGTTTTCCTAAAATTAAATTGAAACCCTTTTAAAACATATATGTGTGTTCACAGGGGAAAGGTCCAGAGAAAGGCCATCAATGCCATCTACAGCCTGCTGTGCTCCCATGATCTTGACCCTCGCTGTAATAAACCTGAGGTCAGAGCCAAGGTGGCTGCTCTCTACCTCTCCTTGGTGGGGATTATCATCGACTCCACCAACTATCTGGACTTCACTGGTATATATACTGTATATTCAATTATATGCACTTAAAGTCCTTTTTCATCCATGAAGTTAAGTCATCTTGTTATTTCTGGCATAGACACATATATTACATACTGTATTATTCATGATAGATTAACACTCAAAAGTTACATTTTGTAACCATAAATCCAACAATATTGTGCGTATAGTTGTGCACAAACAAAGAGTTGGTGATATGGTCAACTTGCTGTCTCTCTGAGAAGCTTATTTTATTTACACAGTGGAATTGATTCTTTGCCTTTACTAGAGCTCAGTTTATGAGTTTATGAGTTTCCTCTAATTATCAATATATCATACCGACTGCTTTGTACAGAAGCCCTGAGAGGCAAGTTTTTTTCAGGATAATTTTTCTGTGTTTGTTGTTGTAATACTCATTTTGGCCACAAGAGGCTGAAGTGCACCACTATCATGTGCTAAATAGGACTAAAGGCAATTTCTCCATGCACTCTAAACGCAATGTACATACATATATTGTGTGTTATGTAAATAACCATCTCTGTACCCATCGGCTATCGGTCTGATGACGGATAAGCCTTTGCTTATGGGGCTATGTTTCTGGGTGTTGCCAGCAGATATCCAGGCCAAGACCTCCTTTTCTGTGTGCTGCCCTTGCCTACTGATTCTACATGTGAAGGCAGAATCCGTTTATAAAGATTACGAAAAACATGTGAATGCTTAGCCCTATTTATATGGCAGCTCCCGTATCCGGGATATTTTTGGCTTCACTTTTGTGCAGTGGGAGGATGTGGAGACGTGTCGTCCATCTATATATACAGTCTATGGTTTTCACAGATGGAAGTAAAGAAGTAACTTAGAAAAATTATCCTGGCAAAAGCTTTTTTTTTCACCTGTTTTTAAGTCATAAACACAGGAGAGAAAACAATTTAGATCAGATTTAGAAAATGGATCAGTGGAATTTTTTTTTCTTACTAGCCTCTCAGGGCTTCCGTAGTTTTGTAACTGTATTTCGTAAAAGTTTTATTTTATCTACCAGTATTGTAACTATATTTCTTTTTTATGTCTTGTGTGTAGTATGTAGTAGTTCATCAAGTATGTGTTAGTGCTTTATTCCTAAGTCTAATTTAACTCTAATAAAGACTCAGTAGTTTCAAAGGCTGTAATTTAAATCCTGAGTGCTCCAGTCCTCTTTTCTTCTGCATATTTGATCCCCGTTTGTCTCCGTAGTTTCTGACACGCGCGGCGGGAAAAACAAGACGGGCGGACCTGAGGATGACCTTGAAAATGTCCCACCCATCAATCAGTCTGTTGCCATGGCGATTGCCGGGAACCCCTTCAACACGCTGGGACGGAATGCTCTCGTTTCCATGGCATCCATGGTAAAATTCTGTAATAATTTCTTAATGATGAGATGATAACTGGGTGTAGTGTGCTTTCCATTATTTTTTAAAAGTTCAAAAGTGCATGTACGTGTGATTGTAGCTGTGAGTATTCTGCCTCTTAACAGGTGAGCTGCACTGTGAGGTAGATTGATTAGCTGTCAGAGCCACACACACACTTCATCCATCCTGAAAAATCACACACACACACACACACACACACACACTCACACATCTGATGGAGATGGTTTATGGGAAGGCATTGCCATCATAAGTGAACAGGGCCGCTCTCCCTGACAAACACATCCATCAAGTGTAGCTACAGCAACAACACAGGCACTAAAACTGAACGCTGCCATTCTCTCTCTCCCTTTCTCTGCCTCTTTCCCAGAGATGAATCAGTCCCTTGTATGTTGTTACATGAAATACTGTTGTGGAAAAACTGATTTTCACACAACTGAGCCATCGGCCTGGTATCCATCACAAATCCAAACACGGTGCTTGTTCCACATTTTCAGGCAGTTCCTCTTCAAACAATGTTAGCAACAGCAATGTTTTTTTTATTTTTTTTATACATGAAGCACATTTTCAAATAAACAAGTGATGTTTTAGATTATAAGCTACAAATATTTGACGTGTGGTTCTGGTGAGCTTCACTCAGTTCTGCTGTGAAACAGAGACCTGGAAACCAGGTTCTTGGTGGGACACCTAGAGCACTAGGAGGTTAATGGCTACATTTATCAAAGCTGCCACACAGTGAAGCAGCAGTAGCCCTCTATAGTAGCGATTCATCATCACACGAATGAAGGTAAATTAATCTGCAGTAGATTTAACGCCTATTAAGATGGTGGAAGAGAACCATACTTCACAAAGAGTGGAAAGAAGTGGCCAGCCATGTTTGTGGTTTGGAGGAGCTTGTGAATGATACACCGTTAGTTTGTTACATACACTGTTATGATTCAATGGGTAGAGCAGGAGACCACCACTGACAGTGTTATGGCTGTGTTTCTTAGTGAGGGTTAGCTATGATAGAAATATATGAATTCTTTGTGCTGTGAAGCAGTAGTTCCCAACCTTTTTCCTGTGAGGGACCCCTTTTCTAGCATTTCGTAAACTGACGACCCCTGACTAAGTGTCATTTTATGGATAATTCATATTATATTCATTGCATAACAGCAACAGTACAAAAGAATTGATAAAATGTACAATTAACCCAAATAGTGAATGCAATAACTGCAGGAAGTTTGTATAGAGTAGATTATTTCCTGTGAATATTGCATCAGAGATGAGCTTTCTTGTTATTTTTAGGAACTTTGAATAGAAATCTATGTATTATGTTTTTGTTTTTGTTTTTGTTTTTTTTAACAATCATTCATAAGCTTCTTTTCTGACAAATTCAGTGTTTTCTTCTCCCTGGTGCTTGGCCATTGTTCTATTAGCTGTTGTTATTTTAACGGCGTACTTTTCTAATTATTAAATTTATATCTTAAATAATAATCCAAACTTTTAGTTTTCTTCACAGAAATGAATGAAATGCTGAGATATAGGCCAATAGTATATATATTTTTACATTTAATATACATTAAATACCATAAAAGGACGTCTACTCGTTTTTTTTTTGTTTTTGTTTTTTAACCTCTGAACACACTGGAATCCTCTTTTATATGCATCCCTTTATATTCTTTTCTCAATTTCTCGGTAATCCCTCTGGCTGCACATACAGCAGATGCATGTATGGACGTTTGTGTGTATGTTTCTGAGTGAGTGCAGGTGATCTTTGTCTTCAGCGAGAGCTACATTTAACCGTATCATACTGCATGTCTCTCTCTCTCTCTCTCCTCTCCTCCCCCTAGCAAGGTAAATCCGTAGCCACCCTGGCAGCGGACACAAGTCGCCACCTGTTGGTGTGTTTCCTGTGGGTGATGAAGAACGCTGATAGGAGTCTGATTCAGCGCTGGACTGTAGATATGCCTCCCTCGCAGCTCAACAAGCTGCTGGAGCTCCTCACTATCTGTGTGTCCTGCTTTGAGTACGGGGTCAGTTTGCTCATTTATCAACTTGTTTTGTATCAGTGCAGTTGTTTAAAATCACTTTATGTTTATATAAATACAGATTGAAACTATGCATCAGGGATGACATCTGTATTTATCATACAGAATTAAATGCAAAGTGTTTACTACAAAAGCTTCTAACTGTATGCACTTGTTTGTGGTGAATATGTGTTTGTAGGGAAAGCAGAGCAGTGACAAAGTGAGCACCCAGGCCTTACAGAAATCACAGCAGGCCAAGCTGCAGCTGGAAGAAGCCCTGTTGAGAGGAATGGGAGCCCGCGGGGAGATGATGAAACGAGTTGGAGGTATTGTATTTCCTCGTGCTTTAAGGAATACCTCTTGGAATTGCTTTTCTGTCAAATTTAGATCTGCATTTTCTGCAATATTTCAAGTTTTGTACTGAAACTACCTCCAAAAGTAGTGGACGATATCAGTATTTTAGAAATGTGTGGTCAGCAAGTCACTGCAAGAACCAATTTAAGGTTACACAGTCTATGCTTAGGTTAGCATGTTAGTCAGGAATTTTGAACAACTTATGTCTGCTCTGTGTTAAGCAGGGTATACACCGGTGTATAAGGAGACCAAGTAAATGTTTGATTATTGTGAAAATACTGCTTTAAAAGTCAAATTGTATCAGTAATTTTTCACACAAATCCTCAAATTTGTTTCTTACACTGCAATACATTTTTTTTTTATTAAACGTTGTATTATTCGCTGCTTTTGAATTCCTTACAGGAATTGACAGGACTATGGGTCAGAGAGAGAACCTACGATGGAGGAAAGACCTCACTCAGTGGAGACAGACCAACGACAAACAGGATAAGTAAGTCACATTTTCAAAGTTCCCTTGTTGCTTTATCAATGTGTGCTGGTCTTTCTCGCTGCCTTTCTTTATTTAGATCTTTTTGTGGTTTTCTTTCCTCTCTAAATATCTATCTTACTCTCACCACCTTCCATCAGGACTAAAGCAGAGTTGGACCAGGAGGCTGTGATCAGTGGAAACTTGGCCACGGAGTCTAACCTTATAGTGCTGGACCTGCTGGAAACCATTGTACAGGTCAGAACACACTGCAGACATGGAATATCTCAAGTTAAGATATTAAACTAAACTAGCCCCCAGGTATATAATAGACATTCCGGTAAGAGCGTGTAAGAACTGACTTCAAAATAAAAATAGATCTTCCGGTGAATGTGATAGGCAATTTCACATAAATTCAATAAGTCAGTCAGTCTGTCAATAATACATAATGAAATAAAACAAAATTAATAAAAATTAAATGATAAATAAAATGAATGATAATTAATAAAAAACCTACCAACTGTACACTGTATTTCAGAGAAAAGTTTAATTTCAATTGTGTGCTTAATTAGTCAAACTTAATAAGAATACTTTTCCAAAGGCCAATCTGACTTCACTATGACAGTACAGCACTTCAGAGCGTTCAGATTAGTTTGATAAAATAATCATGCTGGTATGATCATATGCATTAAGGGGTTAAATCAAACAGAAAATATGAAAATATCTACATTTATTACACGGCTTTGTTGAATACTTGATTCTGATTGGTCAGTCACGACATTCTACGATCTGCTATTTATTTATAGCAGACCATTGCCATGTATAACAGACCGTTGCTGAGGGCGCAGTTCTGCTGTCAGACTCTGGAGGACCATTTTTGTGTCAAATTATAGAAATAATGAAATAATGTACAGCTAGCCGATCATTGTTGTGTAATAAACCCCTTCAGGGCGATGCAGGCCCCCCAGGTCGGGGTATATTTCACAACAATGACTGGCTAGCTGTACATTATCCCTTACATATATTGCGATATAGCCTCAAAATATTGAAATATTATTTATAAGCCATAATCTCCCTGATCTCAACACTGTGTACAGAAAATGAACACATGTAATGCAGTCCATTGGCAATTTGGCATTTGGTATTAGATTGCAGTTCATTATAAGGTTCTTAATAGTTTTCATCTGCAGAGGTAACCAAGAGTCAACAAGAGATTATCTTTAATCAGGTAGCCCTATTAAAAATCTGTTAATTTGTATACATAATTAAAATACCAACACAGTTCCTGATTAGCTATTCGAGTAAACCCTGATCAGCTTTCTTGAGAATGGCTTGAAACATTAAGTCAGTCCAAACCAGAGTGTGTAATCACTCAGAGAATCACCAGAAAACGGAACTAGAAAACAGGTTGAATGCAAAGTTCATTGTTTTTAATTGCTATGAATGAACACAATATTAATCAGAATCAGAAATACTTTATTGATCCCTTGGGGGATGTTGGGATGTTACAGTTGTTCTTATATAAAAGACATTTAAGAAAATAGAAGTAAAGGAGTAAGTAACAAACAAAACGAAAAAATAAGATCAAAAAGAAAGCTAAAAGTTGTGAAAAGATAAGAAAACAAGCAGGAGCAACTGCAACAGGCTGCATGCATGGTTTGTGCGTGCACACTACATCAGTTGACCACAAAGACGGCATAATATACCATCCACACATGTGACACAGTCTCTTTCAGCCTTAGCTTGAAACATATTTGTGTAGACTGCTTATTAAACCTCTGCTGTTCCAATGTAGCCACAGGTGTCTAACCATTTTTCCATGTCTCCTGTCCAGGCAGTGCCATTGGCTGAGTGTAAGGACAGCGTGGTTGGGGGAGTGTTGAAGGTGTTACTTCACTCTCTCACCTGTAACCAGAGTACCACTTTCCTCTCTCACACCTTCAGCACACTCAGAGCGCTTGTTGTCAAGGTACTTTCATCATGACGTGTGTGTCTGTGTCTGTGTATTTGGTTGCAGGAGGAAGGAGTGTATGTTGGTGTGTTTATACAAAACACTATGTTCTGATTTGCTTATGGGGGTGGCAAACTGCTGATACAAGCCAGAATTATTTATGCATATATGCGTGTGTATACCTGGTTTAATTTGTCTGTATGTGTGTGCAGTTTGGGGACCTGCTGTTTGAGGAGGAGGCAGAGCAGTGTGCCGACCTGTGCCAGAAGGTGC
>CAKALG010018593.1:0-10047 GCA_916700815.1 Helicolenus hilgendorfi | reverse complement strand
TGACTGAGCTGACCCACCGCCAGGGGGATGGAACAGCTGGCAACAACGTCCCTGGGGGTTAACATCACCAATCCTGTTAGTGCGCTACTGTATTAAACAGGTCTGAGGCTGGATTAAAGATCCATGAACAATTTGACAAAGGTTAGCAGCAGAGCGAAGTCACCTCACAGGCCTTCTGAACCTCGCACAATGACACACGACCAAATGATGACATGATGTCTAAAAAAAAGCATAACAGTACGTAATGGTTAATGAACTGCTTTTTGAAGCACAAACACTTCATGTTGTTGATGGATGAATCAGCAAAGCACTTTGTTCATTATTGAGCTGCATTATAGAGACATATGACATCCCACTAGATTTAATAATCAGGTTGACCTAAAGTGGGGGTAGTTCATTCAACGGAGGCAGCTGTCAATCACTCGCAAAGTCCGATCAAACGGTCAAACTAGACAGCGCTGATCAAATATGAATCAATATTCTGTAACTGTAATGCCTATTTTTGGCCTCAAGTGTTTTCAGAAGCATCTTGTAGTGTACTGTTTAGCTGTAAAATTAGAAAGTTTGCTCCGGCTGGTGGGCGGTGCTTGGTATTCCAACTGATTCTCAACTGATCTCAACATGGCAGCCGGGATCTCACACTTTCGTAAACCATCAGTGTAAATGTGCAATGCTTTAGCTCAACTGCTGATTTGCACACCTAGTCCCAACGAAAAAATGTTAATTATAGGGCAATTCCAACGATGTAGCATTGCACCTATAAAGTTATGGTACTTGCGAGATTGAGACAGATTAAGAATTGTCAAAATCGATGCAGCAGAGCCCAAAATATCTTGCCTTTTAGTCCTTACTATCCAACATTTCCCACAATACAACTCAATAGCATGTCTTTGTTAGACCTTCACTGCCTGGAAAAGTCAAATATCTTTTTATCTCCATTCCCCAGTTTGTAGCGCCTGATAATTTTTCTCCAGAGCCACAAAGGACATTATACAATTTTTTTCCCCCATGAGGAGTGAACTGACTCCCATGTGTAAAATCAGAATGTATGATACAGAAGATAACAATGTATGTTAGGAAATACAACAATAGAAAACACACACACACAGAAGCTCTGGAATAATGAATAAATCAGTACAAGTACAATAAACATGCCCTAATCATTCAATTACATAATTAGGAACATTATTACAATCATCATTATCTATGATTAAAATAACAATTATCCCATTATGGTCATTATTATCATGTAAATCATTGAAGTTTTCATTCTGCTCTTCTAATAAGAGGCTGTTACCTGAGATGTCAAATGAATGCAAATTAACTAAGTGTAGAGTGAAAAAGAGGCAGCACTGATCGGTCCTCTGGGTTCTTACCGGAGCCCAAAACAAGACAGTCCGCTCCAGTTCATTTACTCTAATCCCAGAGATGACAGCTGTGATTTGGCTGCTTAACCTCTCCTTAATGAAAATAACTTTGAGATGATTAAGGACGAAGAGAAAACCATTTCATTTAAATGTACCTCGCAAGGCCCGAAACTCATTTATGCAGTATTTGAGATCTGATACGTTATATACTGTTTACTGTGTATGAAATTAGGAATAACCTAATTTGTATTACTGAATTTTTTAACTTCTGGCAAACTGCGCTAAGCAACTTGTGTTAATCAGACATGTAATTGAGTTTCACACAGCTCAATAACTTTTTTTCCTCTCTAATTGTATACCATCATCTAATCTCCCGGTCATCTTCAGTGTTAAAAAAGTTTTCATCATCCAAGTTTTTGACTTCTATTATAGATTTCGGGTATTATTATGGCAGTTTTTATTTAATACAAGCCCCTGGGTAGGTAACTACACTGAAAAAATAATATTAATGTAAATGTAATACGACTTCTTTTCCCAACTGTGTTTTTGTTCTTGGCTCACTTCTTTGTTCATTATTTCAATTCCAAACACGATGTCAAAATCAGAGCGCCTGATGAATAATAAACTTGTGAAGATGTCTGTGAGGGAGGGGGGGCAAGGACAAAACGTCCCTTTACAGCTCTATGTGGCTCTTAAAGATGCAGTTATTTTTGCAGATTTGTGTATGATTGTCTCGACCCAGTCTGAAAAAGTTTTAAATAAGTCTATGAATATTTCAAATGTTATAGAAAGTTCTCACTGTTTCTTTGAGCGTTCGCTTAACCCAGTCACCCTTAGCTGCGGTTGCTTTGTCCCCCTCCACTTAAAAATGGGCTTTACTTATTGTAACTTTGACCGTGCATGTTTGACCCTAGAGGGCTGTTTTCACGTTCAACTTCCGAAGAGGGAAAGTTGCTCTGTGTTCACCTTAAATCTGAGTCTAAGACGTGTTGCATACATATGAGCATCGTGGTCCAATATGCAACTTACACAAGTGTGATGTGGAAACTTGAAGCCTCTACTGCAAGTAGTCTACACGGAGAAAGGACCTTTGTGTGATGTATTACGACATCTGGTATTTAGCAGTCAAACTTAAACTTTTAAATGTTGCATATTCATAGACTCTGAGTAGATACAATTTTGAGGGGAAAAAAAACAAAAAAATTAGAAACATTATTATTCAAAGCAGAGTATTGTTATATGTCCTAACAAATGTTGGGAAGGGATCTTTAAGAAAGCCCATTTGTCCGACAGCCCATTGCTCCGAAAATACACACTCTCCCTGCAGCAAATAAAAGCTCATTGACCTTCTGATTTTTTATTTTTTATTCTTGTTTTTTTGTGCCATAAATCTCCTTCGGTTTAGGCAACAAAACTACTTGGTTAGGTTTAGGAAAAGATCATGGTTTAGGTTAAAATAGACCCTTTCTGGCAGAATGCCCTGAAGACTAACTTCTCCCATGTGAACAAAATATGGCAAATATGGAACAAAAGGGAAGGTCCGATGATGTCATTCTGAATAACATTTAGCAATGTGCTTCTGTTCGTTGCACAGAGAGTGTGTATTTTCAGCGCAATGGGCCTTTGGAACAACGGGAGTTTGTTTTCGGGATAACAGGCTGTCGGACAAATCAGCTTTCCATCCAATGGGACAATTTTTGGCCCATTGTTGTTTTGGAATAATGGGCCGTCGGAACAATAGCATGGCACGTTAAATATGCCACTACATACATGATATCGTGTTAAAAGACTGAGAATAAAGAGACATGTCCCAGGCAGATAGTCAGCATCCTCACCAGTTGATGATCCATGTAGAAGAAATGAAGCAGCATTATTGCATTGCAGTGTAGAGCTAGTTAGTTCTAGTATTATAGGTAACAATAAGGGGGAAAAATTAAAGATTTAATGTACATTCATGTTCGTATTTTCAGACAGTAAGTTTTCAATTTCAACATTAATAGAGATAAATCATTTAGTGTGATGACTGATCAATGTGTGTGACAAACGTAACGCTATATCGGGTAAAACGTTGGCTGGGGGTGCTGGAATCTAAACTTCTCCGAATCCAATACAAAACAGAACAGAGCTGCTAACGTACAAAGTAGATAATAAGCTAGTACACTTGCTATTCTAACAATTGCATCTTGCAATTGCATCCAAAGTTTGACATGCCTGCTGTGCATTTGTTAAGATCGTGAAAAGGGGCTTAGTGAGGAGTTTAATGAACGGCAATTAGAGCACATCAGTTTGACACAAAATGATTGACCTTTCCCATAATGTATTAGTTAATGAGCTGCTCTAGTACACAGAAGCCATTTGACTTTGTCTCCCTCCTGGCACATTCAATTTAACATTCAGCTATGTTAAATTCAGGAAAATATAAGTAATGACAGTGAATCGCAAACACTTAGAATCTTTCAAATGATTTCATACATAATTGCTCGTCAGGAGGCACAATTTGGCATAAAATAAAAGTGACTCATTGCAACTATTGTTTCCTGCTTGTTTTCTTATTTTACACATTTAATCTCTAAAAAACATGGACACACTGTATAATTTAAAATATTACCTGTACGGTTAAGAAATGGGTGTCTTGAATCATAGGCTTTGTCCCTGCCTCATTAAGTAAGGGATAATGTACAGCGTGCTGGTCATTGTTGTGAAAGAATCTCTCATCGCCCTGAAGGGGATTCTTTCACAACAATGACCCGGTAGCTGTACATTATCCCGTTTATTACACGGCTACTTACTGAAGAAATCAATATTCAGAGCTGCGCCCATAGCAATGGTCTGTTATACATAGCAACGATCTGTTGCCGTGATTGACCAATCAGAATCGAGTATCCAACACTGCCGTGTAATTATACTGAGATATAAACTTGGCACTGGTATTCCAGACTGTTTGTCTGAAAAGGTATATGAATAACATACGATAATGCACAAGGCATGTAGGCATTTAGCATGCAATAAGAACACTTGCTTTTGGTGTCATTTGTATGCCATGTAGTCTGTACCAGAACTGACTGCATTGTAAACACATCCGTGTAAAAATACTACGCTTAGAGTTAGTGACGTAGAATAAAAAGCGAGAAAGACCACTTATGGCGGCCGGGAGTGGAGATGGACAGGGCCAACAAACACTGGACTTTCAACCAGGAGATCGGGGTTCAAGACCGCTGTTTTGTTTTGTAAGTTACATTAGTGACGTTTGTCTCGTGTTTTTTAGTGATGTTTGTGACATGTTTTCCGTACTTCTGTGACATTGTCTCCATACTGTATGTATTTTACTTAGTTTACGTATTTATTTTAAGCCCAACCATGCCGTTTTTCTTAAACCTTAGTGAGTGGTTTTGTTGCCTAAACATAAGTGAGTGGTTTTGTTGCCTAAACCTAACCCGTTAGCATAGTTTTGTTGCGTGGCGTACAAATGACAAGTGAAAAGCCTAAAACGCATCCTCCTTGTAATGTTTGTTGCTATGTATACGCCTTCCCGTAAGATTCGGTTGAATATTCATGGTGTACTATTTGGAATTTGGCATACAAAAATAAAGTTTTCTACAAAATGATACAAGATGAGAGTAAGATGTTTTTGCAAAGCTTTGGAGAGCATTTGAAATCTATTAATTTCAAATTGGGGGGGAAAAAACAGCTAGAGCAATGTTTTTAACATCCTTTACTTTTAGTTTTCTCAGCACCACCATCTCCAGATAGATTTGAATGTGCTGCCAGTCAGATGGTTCTTACAGCCAGTCATCCTGCTGCTGCCAAAATATATCCACCTCGCAGAAAACACTTCAGAGGGACAATTTGAGTGACGGTGAGTTCCCAAAGCCTTTTAGCAAATTATTGATTCTGTCATTTCAATCATGTGTGTTATTCTTATCCCAAGTGAATGTGTTCTGGCTGAAATGATAGTGACGTGTGTAGTAAAGGCTGTGCGTACAGAGCTTGCAAAAATGTCCTGAACATGTAAAGGATCACAGCCACTAATGCATGTTGGACAAAGCAGATAAAAGGCCTGTTATCATGTCGCATTCATCAGATTTAATAAACATTTCAAATCCAATATGAGCACCCTCAGCCAGCTGGCATTGAAGGTCACATACCAGTCCCCAATGAGTTATCTCAATGCCAAAAGAAAATGGTTAAACATATTAATAAAAGCACATAAAAGAAGAACTAGACTTGCATTTTAACTTGATAATCATGGGACAAAAGAATAAAAACGTCAACAAAATAAGTAAAACTCAAAATCTCTGCAGTCCTCACTATATCTATTCCCTGTGTGTCTGTGTGATTTGTTACTCGGAGGGAAATTGGCAACGGCTAATCTGCGCTGTTTTGTTCTGAAGTGAAAGTAATTAATTCATTGTGTGAATGCTGTTCAACAGAGTCCACTCTCTTGTTCAATTTATTTTCTTGTACTTTCAACAAAGCACTCTCAGAGAGAGAGAAGGGGTGCCCACTAATGGTCACCATCCAATCAGTGACGTGACATGTTTTAAACAATTCTGATGCTCAATATTCAGCATTTGTATCACCTTAAAATTCTGTGACTGTTTATCCAGAAAGTCCACCAACTGTGTCCAATGAGGATAACTCACTGTGTCCAAAGACAATCTGTATTTAAAGGATCACCTTCCTCTGCTGCGTGGTAGGGAAGTGGCGTGCATATGGGCTTTACAGGTCAGATGGGTTTCATTCAGTAATGTATGTATAAATGCCTTTTGAGAATAGCTAGGGGATTAGCAGAAATGCATTTGACTGGACTTTCATGTGTACAGTAGCTGTCAGTCTACTGGAGTCCTGGCTTGTCACATGAGATCTATAACAATTTGTTTGTTGACACAGCTGTCATCCACTTTTGGCACATCTGTGGCAAGATACAGAGTTGTTGATTTTAGATTCAATTCAAACTCATTACCTCCGCCATGTAGGCGTAGACTGACAATGTATGTGTATGTATGTATGTATAACTATCGCTTAGGAAATGACAAACTGAACCTAGCACTGACTACAACGCAGCGTGTCTTCTCATGTTTCAGGAGGACAAAATATTGCAAACATTTTACATCTATAATCTGCAGAAAGGTTTAGGAACCAGAGCGTTACACAGTGAACTGCAGTTTAGCTTTGTTAAGTATCATTACTTAATTATGTCATCAGTCTAGTGTACACTGTTAACATAGACTTGCCGGTTCTGCTGCTATTATATTATATCACACTGCTGTCACTTCACATCGCAATTTTATGCTCTTGTATAGTTTTTCTATTTTCATTCTTATGAAGTTTTTTATTATCTTTCAGAGATGTAGTAGTCGATACCAATACCAGTGAATTTCCACAATTCTCGATACCGATTTGATACCACGGAAAAAAACAAAAGTAAAACAATAAATGAAATAAAATGAAGTTAAACAAGTCATAATTCCCTCTATATCATCATTTCATGAAAACATCTCCCTAAAACAACTGGATTTATTCAGGGTTCTCATCAAACACTACATTTTACAAGATTACATTTGAACACACCATGGTAATGTTAGAATTTACCTTCACCCAATACTCATTTTTACTGAATAGAGCATGAATGCACCATAATGGCACCTCCCGTGTTTAAATCGGCAGGACGAGTGCCAGTTAGCGTTAGCTATTAGCAGCCGGTTAGCAGCACAGTCCTGCATGGAGCTAACAGCTAACGTTAACTAGCTCTTGTCCTGCTGATTTCAACACCGATTTGTTGTTCACAATGTAGCATTATCACACACATTTTCTATCGTCCCTGGGACGAAGGGACACCGTTAATCTCGAGCCCTGACGGTACCTGCGGTACAGTAGAAAAACAAGTACCATTACATTTTCAGAATATGGGCATTGACTTTGTATCTAAATATCCGTAACTGCAACTACCGAATTCCCCACTGGGTATCGATAAAGGTCTATCTTATCTTATCTTATCTTATCTTATCTTATCTTGCGTCGGGCAGGCAGGTGCAGTGACTTCCTGGAGATACTCCGCTGGTCGCCTGTTTACCAAGAAATAGTGACAGCTCGTAAGCTCCTGTAATAACTAGGGGTGTGACGATTCACTCAGCTCATGATACGATACACGATATTGGGTTCACGATCTCGATACGATACGACATTATATCAATAATTTTAAAAACTTGAATGATGAAAATATTTGACTGAAAAAGTAGCCTTTTATTCAAAAGACACAAAATGCAAAACAATGCTGTTGTTTGCCCTATAAATCCATTTTTTTATGGTATCAGTAAACATAGCGGACTTGCAAAGTTTTATTGCACTTACTAACAGCAACTCGTCTCCTCCACCGCAGCCTCTCTGATCAGCTGAAACTGAAGCTGCAGCCGTGCGTTGCGATTGGTTCAATTTCGGCGACGGCAGACCAGATTTTACTGCGCATGTGTTGTACCAAAAGATATGACGCTTACTCTTTCCATAGGCCTTGAACAGCAGCAGGAAGAGGTTGCAGCTGCCCATAGCCCGTATGTACGTAGTAACTATTATGCCCTGATATCGTGATTCAGTTTTTTCGTCTCGACGATGCATATTGTCACGTTTTTAGATTGCGATATTTCGTGGAACAATATTTCGTCACACCCCTAATAATAAATCGTCATTTTTATATTTCCGTGTGAGTACGAATTAAACAAACAATATACTGTACGACATGTTACTTAGTCAGCTTTAATTGCTTGGCGTATTTTTGAGAGTTGAGACTAGGATATTTGTTTCCCTGTGCTGAGCTAGGCTAACCACATCCTAAAGGCCGGATAATATTCTGTGAACATTTCTAGCTCAAAAGTTAACGCACAGACATGAGAGTGCTATCAATCTTCTCATCCAACCTCCTGGCAAGAAAGCAAGTGTATTTCCCAAAACATCAAACTATTCCTTTAATCTCTTTATCGACTGCTAAAAAGCACCTCGGGCTGAAACTAGCCAGTGCAGCCTGGTTTCCGGGTTGTCTGTCTAAAAGGGAGCTCACAGTTGAGTCTGCGAGCTACGATTCTTGTTTTTTCTGCTGCACAGCTTTTATTTTATTTATTTATTTCACCCAGAGAGGAGTTTTAATCTTTCGTTTGCCCAAAGCTTGAGTGATTCAGGTCGCTTTGTCCTTCACCGTCTGTCCTCATGATGAGACTATGTGTGCGGCAGTCAGGTCACACAGATTCAGTTTGTCTATTGAATGTTTTGACTTTTTTTTTTTTAGCAGTGCATTACTCCCATTGCGCTTGGGTTGTACTTGGATTGAGGGACTATGGGAACACTCACACCCTCCTAATAACACACATTCACACACCTTCCACTCATTCTTTTGCCTTATGTATCTATGTATGTATTTATGTATGTATGTATGTATGTATGTATGTATGTATGTATGTAGTGCTGTGGCGTGTTGTCTGTGTGTGCCAAGGGAGAGCCACATATGTGTGAGTAAAGTATGTGTGAGTAAAGTATGTGCTCGTGCTGCGATCACATGTTTTGCCAGACTCCATGGTCACTAATCCCTCTCTTTTGCCAATATTTCCACTCTATCTGGTTTCATCAGGCAGGGATTACACAGGATTAGACAAACTCCCAGAAGCTGACATGCATTCATTCATTAAAAAACCCAAATGCAGTTGCTCACACGCCTCCAATTCAGCCAAAATGCACCAATTAGGTCGAGAGCAAGAACGTATATGATCCACGTGTTAGAATGCCTTTAATACGTCTATTCACTGTTGACTGTTGTGCCAAGATTGTTGGCTTGTTTACTCTGTGATTATGTAATGTAGTGGTAATAACAGCAAGGGGCCCTGATGTCATCAGGGTGGGAGTGGTATTGAGGATGTAGTTTAGCAACCTTAGCTTGCCCTTTACCTCGGAGCAGCAGGCAATCGGTCAGAGCGTGATCCTCCGGCTGCCTGCTTCTCTGTGCAGATAGAAGGTCCTGAGGCCCAAGCCTTTTCAAAAAGATTACAGCCAGCTCTGTAGCACACACTTTATACATGACATACTCCACAACATGATAGTAATAATTTCAATTTTAAAATTGTACTTGGATTGACAAGCTAAACAAAAACGTTTTACAATAATGTAAAGTTGCATTCTGATTTTACAGGAAATTCTTCTCTGTTAAAAAAAATAGATATTTTGATGTCTTGCCTGAAAAAAAAAGAAATAAATATATAAATATTTGGGCTGTCAATCGCTTAAAATATTTAATTACGATGAGTCGCATGATTGTCCATGATTACACGTTAATTAATCACACATTATTTATCTGTTAAAAATTTACCTTAAAGGGAGATTTGTCAAGTATTTAATACTTTTATCAACATGGGAGTGGGCCAATATGCTGCTTTATGCAAATGTATGTTTATAGTTATTTTTGGAAATCAATTAACAACACAAAATATATGTATATATGTTTATATGTATATACATACGGTATATATGTGTGTGTGTGTGTGTGTGTGTATATATGTATATATACATATATATACATGCATAATGTATGTATATACAGTATATACGTATGTGTATATATAAACTGTATATATATATATATGTATATATATGTGTAACACACAACAGCAATGTATATATATACAGATATATACTGTATATA
>CAKALG010018592.1:0-20296 GCA_916700815.1 Helicolenus hilgendorfi | reverse complement strand
ATATAGAGTGCAGTAGATTGTTTACGACAGAGGGCATTTGAATCTATGAGCTAATAAATTGGCACATTTTCAATAACTCTGTAGACTGAGTTGTGCGTAAGAGCTAATTCAAAGCCAAATTAACTCAGGCAAAGCTCAAAATGTGCCAAAAAGATCAACAGTCCTTGCTGAGCCGAAACCCAGGTAAGATCCTGGGACCTACAGTACACTAACCACCCACTTTTCCAAAAGTTGTTGGTAACGCTGGGTTGTGCCGTAAAAGTCATCTTATCAAACAAAGTCTGCCATGTTGCTCCGCCAAGTTTCTACAGTAAACCTAAAATGGATACATCAAACACTGGCTCGAGAGAGGGACTTTCACCCACCATAGTTCGTGGACACACTTGTGAAACTGCAGTAATGTGAGTCGCCAAGTGACAAAACGCATGGTAAAGCCAGCCCTGTCTGGATTTCGTTGCTCCTAGGCGAGGCGAAGGTCCTGCAAAGATGCCACGGCATTACCACAGTTTTGCACTCGATGACCAATGTTGATGCAGTCTTTGATAGGAAGGGGTGAACGGAGGGGTATTCAGTTGGTTGCAATCTGCAACCTCACTTCTATATGCCACTCAATCCTACACATTGGACCTTTGAGTCAATTATTAAGCATACATACCCCACATTTACTCATTCCAGTTTCTCCAATATGAGTATTTGCCTCTTTTTTCTGTTCTGTACTAATTTAATATCTTTCCGGTTTTGAACTGTTAGAAAATATAGGACTTACTTTGGTCCGTGGGAAATTGTGATGAGCATTTTTTACTACTTTCTGAAGATGAAACCAATTATCGGAAAACCAATCAATAAATGAATCAACAATGAAAATGATCGTTATTTTCAGCTCTACAATAAACTTAACACTGCCTGTAAGGAGAGACAAATGGCTGCCTCAGACAGAAGGTATTATGACCTCTGACCTCGTGTGAAAGCAAAGATTTTTCATTGTCTCTCATAACTCCAGAGAAATTTACTGTCCACACTTAAAATGACTTATTGGCCTGTTAGCCCACACTGTGACCTGAACTCTGGTGTGTGTGTGAGCTTGAGTTCTCCTGTGGCCCAGTGTATTCTGGAAGAAAATTTACTGTTTACAAGGATCTGTATATGACCGTACAAAAAGACTGACATAGATGGCCAACAAAGTGACATGACAGTAAATTGATTGGTGCATGTGTGTGTGTGTGTGTATTGGTGTTAAAGTCTCACAGTATGCATACTGTATTTATGTCAGGAGATTTGTGTCAGGAGTAAAATTGAGCTTTATAGGAGCATGACTAACAACAGAACTTTATAGAGCATACTTTACTAGGAATAGTAAAACTCATGACTCCTTCACACATTGTCTGCTGTTCTGCTGACTGACTGTTGTGTCCGTGCGTGCTCAGGTCAAGTGGCTTTGCATGCGTCATCTCTCTTAAACTTCCCCCAACATTTAATGACATTTTTGAGTTATAGATGCTAATTTAAGTCAGAATTTAGTCAAATAAAATGCTCTAGATGGTAGAAGAGACAGAAAACAAGATTTAAATGTAGGTTCAGGGCTGGATACAGTGCATACAATCCTGTCATAATATTGTTTCAATCCCATCAATATATGTCATAACCCGTCTGTGTCTCTTTCCAGTCTTTCCTTGCTGTCCATTCTCTAAAAAAAAAAAACACTGCCTTTTTCACATCTATTTATGTTACTGCAAAAGTGAGTCATGTCACATCACGTGTCCCTTTTCTCTTTCTTTTTATTATCCATTTCATCACACATCACGTTGGGTGACGCAGTACATACATGAACAGGCTGTATGTTTAAAACAATATACGCGATTTTCATTCTCTGCAATAACATGGTGACATTTATCTCACCGATACTCTGATACTGAACCGGCCCATTGCCGTCCTTTGCTCTCTGCTCTTTCTCTCTCATGCAAAGCACAATCAAAACTAATGACTCTGCAATAGCTGACTCACCTGAACAGAGGCATCTTCAAAGAGACACTCAGAGGCATGAAATAACGAGGGAATATAGGTCAGAAAATGTTGTGTTCAATTCTTTTTGTGACATTTGATGAGACAGATAAATAGATAGATCATGTTTTTCTCCTGTCTCCTAGCTCTAAAAACTCATGCATACACACACATGCATGCACGCACACACAAATGTTTATGTAATAATGCCTCATATGGCCTCCTTCAATTTACTGATGAGGCCAGGGAAGAGCAATGGAACCTTTCCAAATTTGACTTTTGGCCAGGGGGAATATTTTCAAAGTGGCACACTGAGTCTTCTGACTGAGATGGAGAAGTCCTCAAATATGGGGTCACAGTCTGTACACATTCAGTACACTCATCTCTTTGTGTGTCCACATATACAAGAATGGACACATCACACTGTTTAATACTTTTATGTTTACTGTATGACTATGAACAACACACATACAAATAAACTGTATTGCATGTAGCACACACACACACACACACACACACTGCAAATACACATCCACACAAATGCAAGCACACACTCTTCTAATAGTGTAAGTGCTGAAAGGAGAGCAGCATTTCAGTGAACTATCTTTTTATTGACCCATTTGAGAGATGAATTATTAAATCTAAAAGGTGAACCAACTGCCAGCCATATCGTCTGACTCTCTCAGACACACACAAACACACGCTCACTTACACCGTAGACAACACATACACACATAAAAGACATTTGAGGATAAGATAGTTATATTCTTTCAAATACATTTTACTTGATCTATTCAGAGTCTCTGTCAGTTTTTATCTAACGGACAATTGGATGGAAATGTTAATCACACCACCATGTGGGAAATGCTGCAGAGAACTGGAATCCCAATATTTTTGCAATAGTATGTATGGAAGGAATGTATTAACGGAGTGAACCTTAATCCATTGTTAGTAACTAAATAAAAGCTGATTGTTTTGAGACAACAGTAGCAATTTTGAGAGACATTTAAAATAAATAAAAAATAAATACCACAATGGCAATGGTGACTTTTTGAGGCTTTTTTTTGATCTATTGAAAACTTTCAATTTATATGTAAATAATTCTGTGAAATGATCATTTCCATTATTTTCCAGGAATGATTTGTATTTGAATTGCATTAGCATTTAATGTGAGCAAAAGAGTTTGTAAGGGCAAGTTCTGATCTAAGTATTAAAGTTTCTGCCATAATGATTGTGACCATTTTAGGAAGTTCTATGCAGGATTAATTAATTCACTTTTAAATCAACCAATCCAAGTTTTTTTTTTTTTTTAAGAATCCAGTGATTTAAAAACTTTTCATTTAAAGCTTCACACACCTGAATACAGTTTGAAGAAAAGGACTGCTGGCACTGGAGTGTGGTTGAGACCATTTATCTGAAGTCCTTTAAGAAGTTAGAAGCAGCATGTCCTTTGTATATGATCTTGGAGATTTTTTTTTAGGTTGATGGCTTGAATACTTGGTGGTCTACTTTAGAGGTGCACGTTTTTTAGCGAGTGATGTGTGTACCATTGTGACCATTTGTCTGGTGATAAGGCAGTCTGGAGAAGGATGCCCATGCCAGAAGGGAGGTCAAGGCACCAACTCATTCCTCTTCCTAGACACTTCCATTTATCAGGCCTGACTGCATGCATCACACACCCTCAAGGTAGGGCTGTGTGTGTGTGTGTGGGTGTGTGTTTGTGTGTACGTGTGTTGGCTGGAGAAAGAGCGAAAGACCCACAGAGATGACTAGAATTGTGTGCGTGGGAGAGAGACAGACAGACAGAGAAACTTTACAGGTAGACCTGGTGGATGTGGAATTTCCAAATTAAGTAAAATCCCATTATTTCTATAACTCCGAACAAGTCTAAAGACCTAACATTTGTTTGTATAAGTATAGTATCCATTTGGGGAAAAAACATGTGCCCGGAACGGCCTGATAGCTTGGCTCCTGGTATTGCTGCTTCCAGCATTGTTGCGGGCTTGCCCGTTCGCAGTGTGTGCCAATTTGGAGTGGGCCGATTGGTTGCCCCCAGGAAGTGCTACTTGCAGCATTGTCGAGAACCGCTCATCACTTGTTGACTCCAGAGAAGTGAAGAAGAATTTGGTTGTAACGTTAGTATATTTAGCATACAGCAGCAAAAGTGAGCTGCAGAAGTGTTAGGCAGCAGGACCCACACCGCCAAACCACAGTTCTTTGTCACTTTACAATATTATATAATAATCTGTATATTGATTGCAGTCACAGTGTCCACCTGCATCCAACTAAAATGAGCTGTTCTCACACAGGGCACAACTCCTTTACATTGTTCTATGTATGTTTTATGCTACAGCTGGGAAAGAGGGAGAGAATAAGAGCGTAGCCATCCAACAAAAAATGTGAATGGGGCTGTTATGTAAATCTGTCAGTTTGTGTCATTTTAGACTCATCGTCATGACAGAAATAACCTTTGTGTTGTTTGACAGGACGGCTGCCAAAAGGCCATCCATCCAAGTCTATTTGGCTCTTCTTAAAATTCAAGGACATACAATAACAGACGACAGTATCATCAACTACGCAGTGTAAAACAACCTACAGAGGCAAAGTACTTTGTTGCATGCCTGTCCACCTCTTGGGCTGACATTTGGATCAATGCATTTTGATATAATGCCTTAAAACCAGTCATCCCTTATCCTCAAATAAAGACAATTCATTTTATGAATTTATTAGTAAAGCATTAGTCTTAATCAGTTGAAAGAGATAAACATTGTGAGTTAATGACAGGTCCTATAGCTCATCATTATAGCAAACAGATGAGGCTGTATAATATATATATAATACATATTTCCCACTGAAGAACTTTCACTGCTGAAGTGGAGTCAAATCAGCTTGAAGATGAGAGCGTCACAGTGTGAACAATTAAATCCTGACACGTCTTCTGCATATTTAACTGTCATGGTGGTGAATGTACAATAGCAACAATTGACATAAATACACATACACGCAGACGCACACACACAGATCAGTGGGTGTAACATATAAGCAATTAAATCCTTGACATGGAACATCTTGAGGTGTCTTTCACACATGCTTACATTCCAATAATTGAACCCACACTTTTCGGAGACATATCTGGTGACAGATCAGATCTGTTCACTTGCAGCAGCTCTATTTTTTCTTTTTTTTTTGGTACGTCAGTCGTGTATGCTGCATCGAGGCAGCCAGGCCTGAACCTGTGACAGCAGCACAGTTGGCTGAGCACCTAGAGCTGCCAAGCTGTCAGTTTGATGTCTGAATTACAGGGCACACACATCTGTATGAGTCAACCCGCACTTAATCTGAACATCTGTACGTGTAGCTGGACACAGTTGATTGCATAGAGAGACATACGGTTTGTAATATTAACACGGCCGACTTGGAGTGTTCGGTTTTTCCTTTCCAAAAAAGGTGAAAAAACATGATAAAATTGCTAACAGATGTTTGGTTTTTGGCCATGCTAGCGGCATGGCTCTATGGATGGCAATTCCGGGCGTCGGTTTGGTTCATCATTTGGTCCAGAGTGAAATATCTCAAGTGTTGAATGGAGTGCTACAATATGAGATTCATTATATCCATGGTGCCCACAGGGTGAATCCTATTGATTTTTGAATGCCAACATAAGATTGAGATCTGTGGTTTTGAGTGAAATAAGTTCATAAGTCAACATTTATAACTAGTACTTAAGACGATATTTCCCATGAATTTGTGTGGGCATGAACTTCTTTCATTTCTAAAATGGTTAAATGGGAGACACAAGATTTGCAAATGACATCAATGAAATGCTTCTCTAAATTGCACCTATATTATATGTGCATGTGCTTTTGGATAGATTGAGAGCACTTCTGTACAAGAGTCTCTTTTCAGGAGTAGCTCTGCTCTTGTGTCTGCATGATAAGGGTTTGGCTCCAATGACTGTTTCAATTCAAAATTCATAATTTGTAATGTCATTCACACATTATCCATTCAGCTCAGAATGATCTGGATGGGAGAGAAGGCAGCATATCCAAAAGCCTCTTGTGGTAATTCTACAGATACAAAATTCAGGTACATTAGCAAAAATAACCCTGAACAGGATAGGCAGTTGAGAGGATGGATGTTCTAGTAAAAGGGTAAATGGAAACAGAAGGCGATGATATTCAATGAAAGCCTCCAGCTGGAATCAAACAGTGGATGCTGCAGTTACGTGTTTCTTGCCAACATGGGTGCCCACCGCTTTAGCTTTTGATAAAGGCGCAACTACGTCACTGGTCCAACAATCTGGAGTGCTGGAGTGGGTGCCTCTGTGATACACAGAGTACTGACATTCTACAACCTGCATGAACTGATGATTACTCACACTATTAAAGGCTCAACTCAATATCATGCCAAAGCGTGTAATAGATCTGCCTGTCCACCAGAGACTAGCGTGTTAGTACCACGTTTTGCCTCAGCGAGGCGTGCATATTACACGTGTGAAAGTGCAGCACCAGCAGGGGGCAACAAAACCACTTAGTTTAGTTTTAAGAACAATGCCATAGTTTGCCTTAAAATAAGTACATAAACTAAGTGAAATATGTTCGGAAACTATGTTACATCAGTACAGGCAACATGTCGCCAAACGTCACTAATGTATCTATTGTAAATTACAAAACAAAACACCGGTCTCAAACACTGGTCTCCTGGTCCTGTGTTTGTTGGACCCCTCCATCTCCCACCGTAAGCAGGCTTTCCCAATTTGTATTCCACGTCAGAAGCTCTGAGCACAGCATATTAATGCGAATGCATTTACATTGCACCAAAGGCAAGAACGACATTCTTATTGCAAGCCTTTGCCTTGCACATTATCGTGTCATTCATAGAAAAAAATATATTTTCCAGAGATAATTTTAATTTTGTGTGTCTCTGATTTTGTTTACAATGGAACTACTTTCAAAGTCTGTGGATTACCTAGAGTTCAGAGGACATTGTTTCTGGAAAGACACATTCCCGTTGAGTTTTTCAAATTTAATTTTTCAGTGCTTTGAGCTGCACAAACAAAACTCAGTTCTCCTCTGTTGTATTGGGATTTTAGCACAAGTTTCAGAGACGGATATATCAAAACTTTGGTTCATAAGATTAAAACTGTCTGTGTTGCCAGGTACCACAAGGGACAACGAAGGGGCACACATGCATATATATAATGTGATTTGGGTTGACTGGCCCTTTAAAGACACAGGTGTGCTGTAATTCATACCTGAGACGTTAAAAAGCCATAAAGCCATTCTTGGAAACCTCCCTTGGAATCTGCACTTGACAATAAAAAACAGTTGGAAGTGTTTGCCTCGAAATCATGTGCATGTGACGTTCATAATGTGCAGTCCTCGCAGAGCTAAAACACTCTTTTCTGAGGGGCAATTTGGGAAAAATAGTGAGGTTAACTCATATTTAGTTTTAACAATACAATTGTGCAACTAATATTTCAACATTTTAAGAGTCATTTACCTTCCACCACGGGGAAATTTGTGTAAATTTGCGGGCTTTGTGTGAGTGTTTTTGTGTGTTCTCCCGTGCCTAGTGGGAAATAATTTCCACTCAGCATGTGTTAAGGAGAGGAAGTTGAACATAATGATTGTGTAATCCACACACTCGCCATTACCAGGTTTCAAAGCACTGATAAAACACAAGCACATCCACAATCTGCTTGGACTCCCACTGACTCCTCAGGGCATGATCACCTGCACTCCACAACATCCGATAACATTAACATGCTCTCAGTATTCATTTCCCCCCGAAGTGTGTGTGTGTGTGTGTGTGTGTGTGTGTGTGTGTGTGTGTGTGTGTGTGTGTGTGTGTGTGTGTGTGTGTGTGTGTGTGTGTGTGTGTGTGTGCCTGCCTTTCTCTTATCCCCCTTTCCTTCCCTTCCTTTGTTATTTTGTTGTCAGTCTCTCAGTTGTGAGGCGGACAAACATACTGAGGGCAGAATTATCGTGGAGATGCACTCAGCCTCGTCAGAGGCCCAACAGAGGAATTAGCCTGACAAGATCTGTGGTACTTCATCACACACAGACACACCTGCACACATGTAGGCCTGCATGACCAAGCGCTCTAAGCGAATGCCCGCACACACTCACAAATGCATGTTTACACACATACAATGACTGATTGTTCTCCCCTTATCTGATGTTTCAGCCAATGGTTTATTTCCATTCCTTGGCCAGGGAATTGTCTCCAGAATGCTCGCAGTGAGAAAACTCATTCCGATGATCTGGGTCAGATAGAGGCACTTCCATCGGCCACAGACAATTCCGGCTCGGAACGACGACAGAACTTTAAAGAGAGAAGGAGAGGGGAGGGAGAGACCGCCTCGAGACAAGATGCACCACAGATGATAAAACAAGGGAGTTGATATCCACCCAATGGTCTGCCAGACAGATAAATGGTGTGTGTCCCTGGAATGAATATTCACAATCCAAACTCTTTACATTCTCAACTCCATCAAACGTGTAAAGCTGTGTGCTTACACAGACCCATTTCTCCTTTTGTCATGCCGAGCTATAAATTGCCCCGCGCCTCTCGTAAATCCATGGAACACCACTTGGAGGGAAATGGTTTCTGTTTTCTCCAGTAGCACTTTGGCTTTGGGGGAAATTGGTTTGCAAACAAAGACATGCATCAAAAATATCTAGCTATTCCAAGTCTGAGGAATGGCTGTTTTTCTTTTCATCAGATCCCTTGTGTATGTAAAGAAACTTTGCCGACTACAATACGAGGGAATCCAATTCAAAAGCAGTGCAAAATCAAGAGTTGTATGTAATCATGCATACAATGCATCACAAATACATTAGCAAATCAATACACGTTGGACCCAAAGTCACTTTTACATATGCAGTTATTTCAAAACACAATTTAGCATGACAATTCTGGTACCCTACTTTGATACATCTCGTTGATTGCAGTGAACTTTAATTGAAGAAACAGCAACGTCTTCGCTCTGAATTTTGATGTAGCCATCTGCCAAACAGTTTACATTTCCAGGGTTTGTTACGCTGGGAGAGATTGAGAAGGTGTGAGCAAATATTTACAGCATCTGTTCTTTCTCTGATACAGACAGACAAAGTAAACACAGGTGTGATCTTGAGGGCAAATTAGAAGATTTTAATTTTCAATGCATCTTGACAAAAGATGGTGCTCAAATCTGTATCGCAGCATTAACTATATGTTGTGTCACTGCGGTTAACTCCTGACCTCTGAAGCATCAGTGATGTCAGGAGTGAATCTCAAAGGAACACAAGTGTGTCAGGGTGACACCACACAACAATTGCCACAGGGCACACCGCTGGCATGGACACTCTTTACGGTTGTTTAGGGCCAAACGATCAGTGTGATTAAGAGCCTTCCATAAGTGCCAGCTGTTACTACTCATTTAAGTCCAGCCTGCTGTTTTATTATATTAATTTTTGATTCTAATAAAATAGTTTTGATTAACAACTTGTGATTTGCTGTGTCTGTATTTTACGACCACCAGCTTCTGCTTCAAAACAATGCGAGCGTGATGATAGAGAAACATATCTACCAGTCCCGCCCCCAACATGCTCTATATGAATGTGTATGTGCGCGCTCTGCTGTAAGGTTGTGTCCGGCCGAGTACACAGCGGAGAGTTTCCTTCAGTGTTAAACACATTTAGAATTGCATTGATTGCGCAGTTAGCATTAAAAACACACTAGTAGAGCTACATTTTCCATATACACCGCACAGACGTTTATGGGCTTAGTTAATGAACTAATCATCTTTATTTGTTTCGTATTGTACAGCGGAGTCATTAAACGCATTGCAAACAAACACTAAAAAAAACTCAATATCAGTATATACTATGTTTTTCCACAGTTGTTGAGTAATTTTCTCTTGCTTTGTGTGTAGCATGGTGGATGTTCATGTAAGATTTAAGAATGAACATCCACCATGCTACACACAAAGCAGGAGAATATTACTCAACAACACCGGCGGATAACCAAAAATGTAAACCATGGATAAAACGTAGGATGTGGAAAAACATATTATATACTTGTTCATATATATTACTGAAGGAGGTTCCATTAGGCTACATCATATTTTATTTTTAAAACATGATTTGGGGCATCTGACATTAGTTTGAATGATTTGTCAATGGAAAAAAAAAAATACAAAAGCGGTGTTGGACATTTTAAACATATGACATGGGCCTGTTACTTTGACACTTTGACTTTTTTTTTGTGTTTGTGTTTGCCCCATAGGTGTGGAGTATATAAATAGAGAAGAAAAGGGAGTGAAGGTGTCAATAAATAAATAAAAAAATAATAAATTGAAAGATCTAATGATTCCTCATCACAAAAGTTCACTTATCAGTCTTGAATAGGTGTGGTTTAAAATATTAGTAGCTATTTACAAACTGTGTGGGCTAAAGCGCACAAGAAGCCTAATTCTACTTTACAATAATTTACTACATGTTTACAATCAAGTAGGAAAACTATAGGCAACTATGCAATATTTAGGATTGGTGATGGAATAGTGGCATTACAATGTGCCAAAGGCCACCAAATGTGGGCTTTTTCTATGGGGGGCATGCCCCCAAACCCTCCTAACTGGCTACTTTTTCCCCATTGGCTGCCAATCCATATCCTTTTGGAACCCCCTGAACCACAAACATAATCTTGTTTAGGGCCACCATAATCCTACGGCCAGCTCTGAATAGACAGTTTCTCAGCCTCTGCTCTGTACAAACATCACATTGAGTTTGGGTCGATTTCGCTCCCGACATAAATCATCACACACTATAGGACCAGTGTAGATGTCATGCTGTTAAATATCAAACACATGATATTATCAGGACAGCTCATATCAGCCTGCAAATCGATTGGGGCGATTAGGACTGAATCTATGAAATCCTCATATTACCAGATAATCTGTGCTGACAATCAGTTCCGACCGAGCCTCTGATCAACATATCCCTTCCAGCTGGCAGGATGAGCAAATCTGGTGTAAATTGGCCCCATAATCCTCGAGTGTGTCCTTGGATTTACTGATTAAATCTACAGTACCATATCCACTTCAGAAATGGGAGATGGTGAAATAGATTGATACACAGATACAGTGTGTGCATAAAAGAAAAGGTAAGAGAGTATATCACTAAAATGGTCGAAACATTGCATATGATATGTCAACAAATCCTGCCATCAGTAAACATCATAGAGACATTGCAGATTAACAAAGGTTGGGACCGGACCAATTATTTCAATCAATTAATCCGATTAGCGAGTCTAATCCTTTGATCCCTCCCACCTTGAAGCTTTCCTCCTCACTTCTTCAAGCTCTGCCCTTGCTCTTTCACGCCATCTTCCCATCGACCTTTTCCCTTTCTGCTCTGCTCCTTCTCCTCCCTTCTTTGTACTCCACTGATTAGTTCTGTTGATATAATAATTAAAATCTGCATATTTGAATATACTAGTAAATTAAAGGGTCAGATAGGGATCATTCACAATACTGTGGAGCAAAATGAGTGTACATTGCGAGTGTACATTCGGTGTAAATGTGCTCATTAACTTTGTCCCGTTTGCTAACACTCTTGCGTAAAAGCAGGGCAGACCAGTGGTGTGATCCACTTTAATGAATAGGTCTCTATCTTTGGAGGTTGGCCCAATAACTGACAAAACCACATACTGCGCTTCTTGTCCCTGCTGTCACTGTCAGCGGAGGAATCTGGAATTAAGCCACTGGGTATCAGACAAGAAGAGAGAGACTTAGAGCTACTGTAAGTGGGTATTTTGAATAAAATAAACCACCAATGCCATTATTCCAGATTGTTATTTCTATCTTCTTTATGTTTTTTATTATAAGTATCACATCCAAATCACTAATATTAAGAGTACAGCTTTGGGAAAGCATGAAAATTCCAATACTACAGTATGGATTAGGCTAGCATAGACCAGCTGGTTTTACTTGTTTGTCTAGTTATAGCTAATGCTTAATGCAAGTCAAGCAGTTTTTTTTAAACCCCTTTGCACCCCCAGTGGCAGAATAAAAAAAAACCCCTGAAAGAAACATATAATGTAGACTGCAGCAGTTTAATGGGGATTGAGCGAAAAACATTACACACAATTAAATAACAATTAACAATTATCACATAAAAGCTTCCACTTTAGCTTCATCAGATTGTCAACACAAGACAGCAACTGAATGTATGGGTGAATGTATGACTTTTAGAATAGGCCTTTTGCCAAATTCAAAAAGGGCTGCAACTACCCATTATTTTCTCGCATAATCAATTAGTTGTTTGGTCTATAAAATGTTAGAAAATGGTAAAAAATGTTGATCAGTGTTTCCCAAAGCCCAAGATGATGTCCTCAAATGTCTTGTTTAGTCATAGAGGAGTAAAGAAACATAAAGATACTCACATTTATGAAGCTGGAATCAGAGAATTTTTATTTTTTTCTTGAAAAAATACTCAAACCGATCAATCAATTATCAAAATAACTGGCGATTATTTTAATAGTTGACAACTAGTCGATTAATCGTTTCAGCTCTACGTTCAAATTAAAGATGACATGGCCCTTTTTCACATGCTTCTTGCCTTAAAGCATTAATTCAACATTTAGGGAAATATGCTTATTTGCTTTCTGTCTATTTGTCCATTAAATACATAGGGAGCCAGCAGTTGGTTGCCTTTGGGAGGTTATATGACGGACTATTTCTTTGCTAGGAGCAGTGACTTCCAGGATTCTCTGCTGGTTCCCTAACTAATCACAGGCAATAAATTGTCATAACTTACCTTTTGAGTTCTGAGTAGCTATTATCTTCAGTTTTTACAGAGCCAGTCAAGCTATTTCCAGTCTTTGTGCTAAGCTAAGCAGCTACCAGCTGTATATAGCTGTTAATATTTAAGACGTACATGTATATCTAATCCATATTGCCTCCAAAAATCTAATACGTGCATTTCCCAACATGTCAAACTTAAATAACTGGCATTTTCATAAAATGAAAATTCAACATAAAAAGTCTTGCTACAAGTTGATACTCTTACTTTTCACTACATTCAGTACTTTTAATGCCAAATCATCTGCTTCTGTATCTACTTATGCTTGTCCTGTAGTAATATCAGTAATATCAACTCCCATCTACTAGAGAGCTGACTTGCAAAATGTATACAAGGTGCTAATTGGTTTATTGCAATAGTAAAACCTTTTAGATGACGAGCGTTTAGAGGCAGAGGCCGACAGGAAGACTGTAGGAGGCCTGAGAAGGAGACAGAGATAAAGATATAGACTCCAGGGACTGTGTCAGGAAAAGTCTGCATCAAAGTGATGTACTTTATGATGCTAAATGGAGTAGGGAGACTGTCAGTCTCCAACCAGGCTGCTTGATGGAAATGACACTTGGGTTTTATTGTAGTCCTAAAAGAGAAGTTCTGTCTACTAAATCATTCATCGTGGAAGCTGTTTTAAAACTTTGGGGATTGCTACCTGACTGTTGCTGTGGATTTATGTCTTTTGATGGATTAAATGTGTCTCCAGGTGAGAGTGAGGACACACACAGGTACATGTGCGTGTCCTACCAATTGATTTATGTTGTCAAATGGTCTGAAGAGAGATTTCCTGTTTGTCTGCAGCCTCAAAGAGAAGAATAGTCATTAATGTGCTGGATTCTCTAGTTACGTACTTCAATAGGGTTCCTACTTTTCTTCAGTCCCTCTGAAAAATCAAATGCTGTTTTTTCATCACTAATAACTACTTCCAAGCCTGCACTGTTTTTTTTTTCCTTTTGTCTGCCTCTCTTTTTTCTCACCTTCTTCAGGTTTATTTTTCAAAGAGAGATTTCTTTAGGTTTAAGTTTCCTCAGTAGTCTTCAAATCCACCTTGACCTTACTTTGAAGGAGAATTCACGCAAAATAGAGAATAAAGTTATTGTTATCAAACGCCTCACATAGAGAATTGTTCTTGCGCTTTTAATGTGTTTTTTTTTTTTCTCAGACTATTCTGTTGTATTAAGTCAGGTCATCTTTCATTTTCCTTCACTTCCTTCAACTCTGAAGATTGACTTTACCAAGCTCTCATTGGAAGCACTGCAAAGAGGATAGGGTGCTATATGCAAGCTATAGATGGGTTGAAGTACAACATGTATTTTTACAGAGTCTACTTTAATTGATTTGTTGAGATATAACTTCCAGCTGTTCAACGTTGAGACACAATGCTCTTTTTTTCTTCTTTAAAAAGAGTTATAGTTGATGTTTCTTTTCTAGCTGCTAAATGTGGGTCTGTTGGCAGGTCGGTTCACTACCTCGATTGAAACTGAAATATCTCAATAAGTACTTTGTGGATTGCCATGTAATTTGGGACAGATATCCATGTTTCCCAATGAACGAATCCTAATGACTCCACCATGAGGTTCACAGTGGTTTTTGAGTGAAATGTTTGAACAACTATCGGATTGATTGTTTTGGTGCACACTTTATGCCCCCCTCAATATTAAATGTAATCACTTTGGTGGTCCCCTTGACCTTTCCTATAGGGCCATCATCAGGTCAAAATACTTTACTATAACCAACACTTTGTTTATAACCAAATGCATTAGTGCTAATAAGCAAACGCTGGGACGATACACCTATCTCCCGATCACGATACTTTGGTGCCGATTCGATATGTATTGTGTTTTTTTGGGTCTACAAGTATTGCGATTTGATATTATGATTTATTGCTTGATTTATTTTTGTTAACTTTTTTAACACTAAACCATGGGAACAAGTTGAATCATACACTTTTAGGGACTTTTAGTTAAATATTTCCTATACTTTTAGGAAAATATCTAAATTGATACAGTGAAAAAAGTTTGATATCCAGCATGTATATAGTCAGAGATGTCCCGAAGTCAAGTATATCAGTCATTGTCAGGCATTATTTATTAATACATTTCCCTCACAAATTACTTGTATTTTCTTTTTAATTTATAAGGGACATGTAATGTTTTAAACTACTGGTGAATATACTCCATCAATCTTATTTCCATATATGTATTTTGTATATACAATTCCTTTTGTAAACACATTATTTTGAATACCGGTAGTAATCACACATGTATACTTCCGCTTACTACGCCAAGTCCGTCATTAGCTCTTACCGTCTGCTCCGTTCTCTTTATACATCCATGGTCAGCTCCATCGGGGCCGTTTGAATGCATTTAACATAAATGTCAGTATATGGGTGACCTAGAGTTGTAGCGTCGGCTGATTTGACCACGGAGAAGCGAGTGACGTCTGGTTTGACTGCACGTTACCATAACGTTTCCTGTCCATGACAGAGTTAGCATGCAGCTTTAATTAACTTCGGATATAGATATATGTTACCATAAATTGATTTATTAAATCCATGAATGTTGTAATGGTTGGTGGATTTGTGGATGGTGTAGTGATGAAGGTAATTACATATGAGAACATGTGCTGTTGAGCAGGTGGACTTACTTTGGAAATTAATCTTGTTTCATCTTACTTCTGGACCAGATGGAAATGTTTCAAAATGTCAGAAATATCAACCAGTTTTTCCCGCTGTTTTGTATTAGAAAACTTTCCTGATAACATAAATCCCAGCCATCTGGTCTTTTAAGCAGGTTGAAAAAGGTATTATAAAGAATATATAAATAAAGAATGATATGAAGCAATTTCACCCAAGCATACCATAGTGAGTAACTATAGTGACTTTTGATTAGCGATGGTTATATAAGGAGTATTAAATATTCTCAAATATATAGAATATAACATTACGTAGTTTATTTTCTCCATTGTCATAAAGAAAGAATGTATATCAGCCATCAAAGGTCAGGTTCAGTTAGAGAAGACGGGACCATTGGAGCATGTAGGGATTCAAAAAGTTCATAGCATTTCTTTTGTTTCATATATCCTCCATTCCACATGCTTACTATACATAATGCATAACTCTACAGAACTACAGTCATAGAAAACTAAACCACAGCCCTTCACATAGAAATCTGTGAATTTTTTTAAGAGATTCAACATTCCTGGGCTATGGGAAACATTGTTAAAGGGATGGCATCTGCTGTAATAAATTACATCCTGACTGGGCATGTGAAATACACTTACAAATTCAATTCAAAAAAGCAATTGTTTTCTTGTCTAAATAGGCTCTAACGTGTGGGGATGTAGCAATCGGAAACCATATGTCAAGCAGTTCAATTTTAAGGGACGATATACTGGATTTTATTTGACATTTTATTTTCACATCTGTCGTGTTCCGTGGAAGCAAATGAATAACATTATATGAATACCATAAAATAGAGGCGTAGCGATACCAAGCGAAATAACATTCAGTGGAAGGATATACCACATTATGCAAGAATAATCATGCTCTTAAGAACAATCTGTTCCAAGTTGCAGTGGCAGGCGATGCAGCTGCAGATTTAATCAAGAGTTCTATAGCAAAGTTTGGGGGGAATTATCTGAACCAACAGCTTTTATAGACTATTAAAAAAAAGTGCAATACGTGTGAGAAAAACAGCTACAAGTTCAAATACTCTGTGATGACTTTGCTGCACCTGTGGTAGCAGACTGTAAGTACTGTATGCTGGTGTGTGCGTGTGTGTACTTGCTATTTAGTTATTATAATGTCAATTTCAATTCATGTTGTGTGTGGTTTCTGTGCACATAGTAGAGGAAGACAATCTCTGGAGGGTAGCCAAATCAGTCAGCTATAAGGCTTGAATCATTTCCAGTGATGTGGACAGTATAAATAACTTGTGTGGAGAAATGAGAATTTTCATTATGTGTCTTTATATATTGTTTCTTTCTATCTATTTACTGTGTGCTGTATAGTATATGTGCATGCTTTTTTGACTGTGCTGTGTGTGTGTGTGTGTGTGTGTGTGTGTGTGTGTGTGTGTGTGTGTGTGTGTGTGTGTGTGTGTGTGTGTGTGTGTGTGTGTGTGTGTGTGTGTGTGTGTGTGTGTGTGTGTGTGTGTGTGTGTGCACTCTGGCACAGTAGTACTGTTAGCACAGCTGTCCAATCCAAAGAGACACAGGAGGCGGGACACAGGTGTCACATCCACAGCAAACCACATCCATAATTATTGGACTGTGTTTACCTCCCTGGCAGTGTGACTCGTAAATCTGTCCGTCTGTCTGCCTGTCTGCCTGTCTGCCTGTCTGCCTGTTTTGTTTTTGTGTATGTGTGTGCCAGTCTCTGTATGTTAATGGAATCAGTGAGCTGAAAGTTGAATCAGTTTTATCAGATAAAAAAAGACAGGGAAGTGACCAGAGAAATGATAAGAAACGTGACACCAAAGAAAAGCAAAAGCAGAAAAAATACTAGGACACGTGTGGCTAGTGGAGAAAAGTAATGGTAATATCAAAATTACCTTGGAGTCAATATGATTACTGCCCCCTTAAGGTTTGGAGGTCCCATCCCGATGGCATGATTGTTACTTAAGGGCTATTAGTGTCCCTCCCCAGTCATAGCTACCAAAGCCCGGGACATTTATTACTGCTGCTCCAGACTCTGACTTTACCTCCAGAGAGGGTACGTAGGAACTAGGGTTGGTCATGGAGGACAGCCCATGGGGCAGATTGTGTTCCATCTTGTTATCATTATTATAGCCCGCTGTCCTTTTGATGTTTATGAGCATCTGTCCCCAGAGGCCTTTGATGAGGTATTTGACATAGATAAAGGTCATGATCCAGCAATCAAAAAGAAATCTGTCATTCCTAGAGAGTTGGGATGGTTATGTAAAATAACAACGTGATCTCACGGGAAGGCGTATAAATAGTACGCCACTTTTAAAGTGGCAGTCCGTAAAAATTTCACTCCTGGTGACGATTTGACGATACCGTTTACTGGTGGTAACAGCAAATGCGGTTTAATACTACTGGTCACAGAATACTAAGGGGAGCAAAACAAACTATTGTTGTTTTAATAAAGAAGTCAGGAAATAATTGGCCTTTTTCCATTATTCTTTGAACAACCGTGATCTGATTTTATGCTGTACATGGCACTGAGTCTGCCAACAGTAAAAGGGAAAGTAGTTGGTTACCTCACTGAGAAGTTGAGGGTTTTCAGCCTGTCGTGTGCAGCTCTTCATCGAACAGCTCACTGGTCCTTCTTGTTCCTCCTACTCCTTGCAATTTTTAAAACTGATCCGCTGTCAAAAAAATGCAGAAATTGACCGTTGTCTTGTTTTGTAGACGCATGTTTGATGAATGATAGCGGCCAGTGTCAAGCTCACTGACAAACACGTTGCATTTCCTGTGACTACTTCACAATTAAAGTCAGCTTTCACCAGTAAGATGCTTTTAATGTGAAGCTGCAGCAGCAGGAAATGTTGGGTTTGCATTAGAAGTAATTTCATACAGCGTTTTTCCAGGAATGTTGCCACAGACACCCAGTTCATAATACTGTAAATATATTACTTCAGTGAGCCATAGGCTGGATCACCATTGTGTTACCTCATTCGACAATGGACAGTGACTTAACAGACATTTATTTAAATTAAAATGTTCAAGATTATTACTCTAAGGACATTTCGCGTGCCATGTCATGCATTTTAAGTCTTTTGCGTGTCATTTAACAACATTATCATTCCCAACTTGTCACAGTGTAAGTCAATGGTTGACTTTTAGTTTCAGATGGGACACAGACACTGGTCTTCTGGGTAAAAGACATGTGTTTGTTTGACCCTTCATCCACCCCATCTTCCTCCTTATGTGGACTTTCTCTGAGCGTGTATTGCCGCTGCGTGAAATGACACGCAAAAAGCAAAATAATGTGTAATGATAACACGCAAAAGGACTTAAGTAAGTAGCGTGTTATTCATAAGCAATTTGGTGAGACCAGGCTTAAAACACTGAATGTTATCATTAAATTGTTGCTCCATTTTTACCTCTTTTCATCCAGCATAAGTTGATAAGTCATCTTCACACATTTTAAATGGTGCAGAAGCCCATTTTATCAAACTGTCCCTTTAAAGGATATTCAGCAGCGCCTAGAGCAGTTAGAAGTGTCTTATTAGATGAAGGTGCAGTGGGTATGCGCGAGTAATGAGTCTCATTCGTTTTTTCCGCACACATGTAACATACAGTATATCCCAAATTCAACTTTACCTGCTCTCCCCATTACGAATACTTACACTCAGTTGCCAGTTTATTAGTCTAATTTAGTCTAAGAAAACAGTCTTGCAATAAATCCTGTCTTCATGCAGGTTATAATGTCCAGCATTTGTTGAAACTATGCTGATTCAAATATGGTCATGGTGGAGGCTTGTTTGTGGTGATGTTGAACCTTATTGCATTCTACAGAGAGATGTTCCTGTTATTTAGCCTATCCTCATTGATGTTTCAACAAAAATTATTATAATGTTTGTGATTTATTGAAGGAATGTTGCATCAAACTGTATTAGTTTTAGCTACTGTAAGTGTACCTAATAAACTGCCAGCTGAGTGTATTTTTAATCTGGTCCATTTGGTGTGTTCACACCCACACACAAAATTGTATTTTAAGCTTTCATTTCATCACAGAAACCCCCAACTCACTCCACCGTTTTTGAGCACTTTCATTCACGGCACATTTGCCACTGTGAGTTACCAAAGAGTTACCTTGAATCCATTTTTACACATCCATTAAACCTGGAGTGCCCTTCTACCACCGGTACATTGAGTCTGGTAGATTTGCTTTGGCAGGTATTCGGTGACCTCATCATGACCGCAGACGTTTCCCCCTACGCTCGCAATCAGCGGTTATCTCTTTTCTCTCTTCTCATTGTGAAATGTTCCAATGCTCAATTCACCTCTCCTCACCAACAGGTTTCACAGCGGAATGAACTGCAGGGAATTGAGTCCAGAGATTGGCAAGACAGCGACAGAGAGGCTGCGGGTGTGTGAGGGATAGATTGTGTGCCCAGTTGGGGGTATATATGTGTGTGTTGCTTGTGAGGATTTGTGCAAGTTGGTTTGTGTGTAAATATTTCTGTGTGGAATGCTGGTGTGTGTGTGTGTGTGCACTGAAGGCCATGCCATAGGTTTTTCATGTTACAACCACTTCCAAACCCCCTACCTCCCAAACCCTGCTGAGACAAATGGAAATTTAAACCAACCACTTCAGAAAGCTGATTTTTCTACCCAGTCGCCTGTTCTCACTCTCTCTGGCTGTAGCTAACAAGGCAATTGACAGGGTGATATGAGCACCATTTCCATTCTGGCATCTCCTAATGTTAAACACCAGAGTAATCAACAAGCCGCCTGCCTTCCTGTCTGCTTCCCTCGCTCCCTCCCTCCCC
>CAKALG010018590.1:0-10528 GCA_916700815.1 Helicolenus hilgendorfi | reverse complement strand
GCTGACGACATGGACATAGAGCGAGGCTTGGGAGGAAGGACCGGGGCTTGGGAGCTCATGGAGGACTTTCTATCTGCATCACTACTCCTTTTCCTGTCCTCTTCATCATCGTCTCCTAAATCGACGACTGAAAAGTCAGTCACTCTGCTCGAAGTGTCTCTGAATTCAGCCACACCCATGTTGGGCACCTGGAGTTGAACCTCGCTTGATCTGACGGTCTGGAGGCCCTTTCCACATTTGTCAGAAGAACAATAAGGGACCCGCTCTTTTCCCAGCATTCCACTGCGGATCTCCATCAGCTCCATGTCTCCAGGGCAGATTGAATCAGAGCGAAAAGAGGACTTCCCTTTAAGAGTTGGCGACTTGTCCTGGGGAGTGTGTTCCTCTAATCTGATGTAGTACTCGCTGGCGAGGGAGGGGCTGCGGGCGCTTATCACTGGGACCACAGTGGGAGTGTCCAAAGACTGTCTGTGGTTATTGTTCACAGTCGGGATCGGCTGAGGTGGAGGGAGAGGTTTGTACCCTCGTCTGGCGTGAGCCTTTTCCCAGAAATACTCAAAGTTCAAGCCTTTGCTGGTTTCAGTGACTGTCAGGATGTCATCCAGTTCAGACGAGGACGGGGTGATACAGTTCCCCACAGGGTCCAGCAGAGGGTAGGAGTTGTCTCTGTCTTCCCTGCCGTACTCTCTCTCCCTTTGCCGCTCGTTTGCAGCAGTCTGGAAGGCAGGTGGACGGAGTAAGTCCCAGCGTCTTTCAAACGACTCCTCGCTCTCCCCTCTCCTTCCCCTCCCCTCCTCATACTCCTCATCCTCTTCATCTTCTTCCCCGACACTCCCCCTCGCCATTCCCCGCTCAGCGGCCAGGAGGGAGGAGAGGAGGAGGAATATCTCTGCTACAGAGGGGCGTTGAGATGAAGGTAGCCAGCAGGACTGCATGATCTCATACCTGAGGACAAGAGAGAAAAACAGAGGGATTAAGTTCGGTGAGACAGAATGAGGGCATTATCACTTCCCATTAACATAATCATCATTTCTGCACAACTCCACTTAGCGGATGAGTACTGACCAGTAGTCTGCATGGGAGAGTTTGAGTCTGGGCTGTGCCAGGGTGATCTGTCTCTCCCTAATGACGAAGGTCAGCACCTCTTCGTCGCTCAGGTGTCTGTGGGGCTGAGAGCCAAATTCAAACAGCTCCCATATAACCACCCCCAAGGACCTGGAGGGAAAAGAAGATGTAGAGACGGTGAGAGACAGATCTTCACACACCTCTTTGTTATGTAATGCTTTTACAGCAGCACCTTGTTTTATAAAGCTCTGATTTAAAACAGAGGCATAATAAGAAAAAACAGGTGAAAACATGGTTTGTTGGTTGTATTATTAGAGGAGAGGAATAAGAAATCGTATCCAGTCATTTCTTCTATGATAGCAAAGAGTACTCTTCTTTTACTTGTGTGTTTTGTTCCCAGAGTGTTTTCTTGTTGGCTTGTTCAACAAAACACATTAAAGTGGAGTTGTAATATCGAAGACTGAGGGATTCAGTCCAGCTTGTTCTTCAATCACTCTCTCTGATATTACTGGGCCTGGCAGTGGCGCTAAAACTGCTGACACACTGATGGACTTCCAAACTCTGCCTCAGCAAAATTGAGGTCACACTGACCGTTAAAGGTAGACTTATGTAAGTATTTGTGGTGAAAACAAAAAAAACAGCTCCCTTTGTGTCTTTACTTTCATTCAGCTTCAATTAAAGATTCAAAGAGTTTGAGATTTTGGGCCAAATCAAAGCTCTAACGGAGACTACAAACAAGACGCTACGAAGAGCATTTCAGATTATCTGCACATTCAGAACATCTCAGCCTCAAAATGATTTCAGTGGCGCAGACATTAATAGGTTTGAAGTTTACTTTGTTTTCCTCAGAGAACAAGCATTTAGTTGTATTAGCCGTTGGTCTTTCACGGTCTGATACTGGTTTAATAAGTGAATAAGAAAACCAATGATGTGAGACCAATGGAGATTAGTATACAAATGTATATACAATATACACCCCTTCATAAGGAAGATCTATACAATCTAATGCAATCCAGTACCTGAAAAAAACAAAACAGACCTGCCCTGCCAGATCCTTTAACATGCATGGCAGCTGGATTCTCGGGGTGGCACGAGATCACAGGAGAATCGCAGATTCACATATCACGCAAAAATCCATCTTGTCCGGCTTCAAGCAATGTGTTTGTGTCCGGCAAGCCAGAACACGGACCAATCAGCATCCTGTGAGGAGCTACTGGCAGCTAGGGGCGTGGCTTAGGTGTGTAAAACGACACTGTTCGTTCTAAACAACAATGGCTCAACAACGGCTCCTGAAGAGGTTAGCGTAGATAGTGCAGTAGCATCAGTTATATCAGAACTGGAGAGTATTTCTTCATTGAAAGAAGAGCAAAGAAAAGCTCTGAAAAGATGTTTTCTCTCTTCTCCCGACTGGCTTCAGCAAGAGTTTGATTGACAGCTGGTTCATCAAATCACTTGCCAAGTATTTTTTAAAGTGTCTGCCGGCTTCTCAGATGGTTCTGTGTAACAAACCATCTGGCACATCAGGTTAACATATTTTACCTTTACAAAGCTTATATCGGCCAGTCTTTGTTTAAATTTTCAAGAGGTGTTAATTCAACGATATGTTTAGCTCGTAGTCAGTGGTGGTGTCATACTGGGCTGCATTATGTTGAAATGTGTTTCTAAAATGTTTGCCCTCTCATGTTGGTAAATGGGGTGAGTAAAACATTAGAGACACCTCTCAATATAATGCAGCCCAGTTCAACAACTTCAATAATAAACATATAGTTAAATTATACCTCTCAGACAGTGTCATCATCATCATTACTGTTTCAAAGGTCAAATTTAGGGCTGTCCTCGACCAATGAAATTCGTAGTTGACTAACACTCATACAATTTTGTCGACTAATCGATTAGTTGATTTAATCAACAGAGCAGTGAAACTGAGTTTCTCCACAAAGAATCACACAAAAGCACCACTTTAAATCTTGTGTTTACCAGAGATGTGCTCATAAGTTTCTTGGAAATAAGTCATTCAGCATGAAAAAAGCATAAAAAACGACTAATCAACTAAAAAAATCTTAGTCGACTAAGAGCGAAACGACCGATTAGTCGATTAATCGACTAAGAGGGGACAGCCCTAATAGAAGTTATTGCTTATCTGTTATATTGGATTGTTTTTGATTTTACAATTGTACCTAATAAAGTGGCTGCTGAGTGAATACCACCAAACACCTAATAGACGAGCATGATCATAGCATTACCCACATGAACTGACCATAACCAGCCTGGTTACTTGCACTCTATATAAGCAGCTGTGACAGCTCTAAAACCTACCACAAGTTGCTGCTCTTAGTTTGGTCAGAAACGATGAGAGATCCTCTGTACTCCTCCAGCAGCTCAGGAGCAATCCAGCGCAGTGGGATCCAGAGCTTGTCTGGAGTTAGGTAATAGTCCTCCTTCACAAAGACAAGAATTATTTTTATACTGACGAAAAATGTCATAATTAACATGACAACACAAAGGCTTCAGGGTTCCTAAAATTAAGGGAAGACACCCTAAGCAAAAACATACACTGGTCAAATTTGAGATTTTGAGCTATTTTGCTTCCATAACATGTCTTCTTTCAGTCTAGTGGAAAGAAAACATCCAAAATACACATTCAGGTGTTTATTTTACTACACTGTCTATTTGCATGTGTAGATTTCTCCTAAATTCATCCAGCGTTAACATTATATAATGCCTCATTTGCATATTTAAACATAACATTTCAGAAAACTTGTAATACAAAAAATAATTGTCTTAATGTAAGTAACCAACTGGGGAAGTTTCCTGGTGATATCTATTAGTTAAGTTTTTAACCCTATTCTTATGTAGTGTCTTACAATCCATGTCTTTAAAGGCTGTTTTCTCAAAATGAGGTTTCTCTCAGACTCTGAGCCAGAAATCTCCACTTCAGTAACACTAACAAACACCAAACTTTCCCGTTTCATTCCGCTCTATATTCTGAAGGTTTTCTCAGAGGGATTTGTTCATATATCATTCATAGCCTGATTTATAGAACATTTTATTCCTAAAAACATGGCGAAAACTGTTCTTTTTTTAATAGCTTTTGACAGTATTTTCTGATTTAGGGAGTGATAAAAAGAGATATCTAAAATTCCTTCTGTAAAAACCTTTGACTCTTATATGTCAACAAAATGAAACAAGAATGTTGAACCTGGCATGTTCACATTTCTGTTCTGGACATGCATACAAATTAGCACATATTTAATAAGATAATGCCTCATTTGCATATTTAAACATACATTTTCAGACAATTTGTAATACAAAAAATAGTTGTATTAGCAATTAATTAATGTAAGATATCTGGTGAGTTTTTACCCTATTCATCTCCCCTTAAAAATCTAGGATTAAAAAATCTGGTAGCATACATGGATAGATCATGAACTTAAATTAGGGTTTATTTTTCAGACAAATACAAGCAGGGATCCACGTACCTTATAATGGTTGTGTGAAAGGCCATAGTCGCCTATCCGAACAGTGAGGTCTGAGTTCAGCAGGCAGTTTCTTAAAGCCAGATCACTGCAGAGAGTAGAACAATCAGCCACATTGAACAGGGATACACAGTGTGTCTATCTATCTGAGAGATATAATCTTGTTTAAAGACTTGAGTCCAGATAATGTACAGAGGTGAAGTCATGACGGACCAACACGTTCTCATAACAACTCGTCACATAGCGCCGCTTTGTCCTGCACCCTTGGCGTCACTTTATTTTCAGCTTCAAAACCACTATAGTTATCCTTGGTGTCACTTTGGGATTAAACAATAAAACCACTATAGTTAGGTTTAGGAAATAAATATGTGGTTGGGCTTACATTAACGTGTGAACACGGGATACGAACGAACAGCTGATTCTAACGTGATGCGTGGGACACAAACAGCGGTCTCCTGGATGAAAGCCTCGTCTTTGTTGGATGCTACACACCTCCCCTCCCGCCTGCCCACTGTGTTTCTTTCGCTCTTTAATCTACGTCACCACACTCCCGGCACACTTTCTCGAAGTGCTTACTGTTGCCGCGGATGAGTTTATGTTGTAGTTAATGGAACGCTCTGTGCTTTTCATTTCGACGCTAAGGGGTGCCTTATACGATAGTACCGAATGCCGATGGCCGTGACAGAGCCTTGGTATTTGACGCCCTGGGAATGAGAACGGGCTAGACTGACCTGTGGATGTAGTTGTTTTCGTGGAGATGCAGCAGACCGGAGGTGATCTCAAAAGCCATTCTCTGGATAGTAAAGAGGTCCCGAGTCGGCAGGTCAGGGGTCATCCCATCTGACTTGCGCTGGGCTCTCAGATACCTCTTCAGATCACCCTAGTTGTACATCACAACAATAACACAAGCAGTGAATTGCATGCAGACTTAAGCAGATGATGAGTTAATGCCAGTTCGGCCATAAGTGTGCATGCCAAGTGCTTGTGCCCTTCTCTTAAAACAGAGATAAAACTTGCAGGCAGCACCGTTTAGGCAAAGAGAATATTTGCGACTTCTGCAGTAAATGCGTCCCTTTTTTAGGTGTTTTCCATCACAGAGCCTCTAAAGCTGCGGGAGAATTGGTAATGAGCTGGCAGCCTTTGTATTAGTCATTTGAGCTTCAGGAAGGGCAAGGAAATAAATTGAGGACTATATAAAAAGGATGGAAAATATCCATGAGGAAAGGACAATAGGAGACTTTATCAAACAGGATAATAGCAGCAGCCTATAAGGCCTCCAGTGTTTCTCTCGCTGTGTTGCTGTAATTGATCTGTTTGTGTCTCTGAGAGTCCACTCATATGGTTTCCTTAATCAGTCAGTGATTAAGCCGGCTGAAGGAAAACAAACCGAGTGACACCGGAGTATCTATAATTCTAATAGTTTATCACTCCTGCAGCAAATAATATGCAGAACTACTCACATAAAAATATATATTAAAACAAGGATTCAATTAAGTAAAGCTTGCAAAAATAACCCAAACATTGGATGCAACTATAACATAAATGAAAAACTGCTACAAAGGTGGAACATAATGGCTTTCATGCTGATTAACAGCATGTCAGTAATAAAAGCGGTATGGCAATTATCACTTTTTTTTGAGTTTCAGAGCAAAGTGAGACAATAACACAGCTCCAAAGATGCCAGATTATTTGTGCACAAATTGTAGATCTAAAAAAACAAATCCAACAAAGAAATTACCAAATGATACATACTACGTTATCCTTGTTAGTCACTTTGTACTCACCAGCTGACAGAACTCCATAACCAGGAGGAAGGGGATGCTCTCACTGCACTGCCCCAAACACTGAAGGATGTTGGGATGTTTCAGGCTCCTGAAGGGAGAAAGAGAAACCACATAGATGAACAGACAGATTACACGACAGTTAAAGACAAACAGTATTACAAAATAAATTACAGTAGTAGCAGAGCTAGATAGCTAGCTTGAGATAGATAGATAGATGGATAGATAGATAGATAGATAGATAGATAGATAGTGATGGATATATAGATAGATAGATAGATAGATGGATAGATAGATAGATAGATAGATAGATAGATAGATAGATAGATAGATAGATAGATGGTAATGAGCTGGCAGCCCTTGAATCACACAGCCGAAAGTAGAGAGAGAGAAAAAGGAGAGGCACTTGTGTGAGGCACTGCAGCAAAGCCAAATGAAGTGCAGTGAGTAAAAGTTGGAAAATGGAAATAAAGTATATTGGTGTTTTGTGTGTGTGCTTGTTGCTCGTTGTTAGGTGTGTTTACATCAGACACACAAACGATAACAGGACAAGGGGAGGGTTTGTGCCTCAGCCAGAGCAGAAGAAACCGGAGACGTAAACATCAGTGTGTGAAAATGACTCCTTGTAGGTGTATATATTTGTGTGTGTATGTGTGTGTGTGTAGGGATGGTGGTGGCTGTTGTCGGTTTTGCCCAGAGATAGGAATATAGAAAAAGAACAGACAGCCCTGTCCTTGGATGCTTCCTGTGTGTGTGTGTGTGTGTGTGTGTGTGTGTGTGTGTGTGTGTGTGTGTGTTTAAGAGAGAGAAGGACAGCCAAAAGGCTACTCAGCTTCTGAGTCAAACATTAAATAGGTCGGCTCAGTGCTCACCTTCGAGAGCAAGTTTTATTACCATCTACCTGCAGTAACATTACCTATCTGAGTACACAGCAAAACATTAAAACACTATTTTATAGTGTAAACAGGTACAACTCAAGCCAGAATTAATAATCAATATAATGCACCCTTTAATCAACTAAATACACTCAGGTTATGCCAATACAGCCTCTTGTTAGATTTTGTATAGAGCGGACTTCACACAGTCATTTCAATGACTTGAAAACTCTTCTCTGCTTGTGCTACTGTTATGCTACGCTTACTATTATCAACTGTGGCCACAGTGGTTGTTGTTAAGGAAAAGTTACACACTGTGTGTTCCAATACTATCATACTATTTAGTATGGCAGGAAAAGATTTAGTATGTCCCGATACATACTGGCTTTGTCCAAAATCGCATACTATACACTACATACTCAATATGTGTACTATCGTTCAACATACTTTTGTGTGAATCAACAGTAGTATTTATCTTTTCGGACGCACTGAACTGTAATTTACGTCGTCACTTCCTGAGAGCCTCCTTGCCGGTTGGAGACGTGTAACCATGGTAACCCGTGCCAACCTCATGTGACCAAAACGACGGTTTGTGAGAATCAAAGTCTGCATTAATTTAAAGTATATATTACGCCTAGCAAAGTGAAATGTTATACTTACAGTTAAATTGAAGTGTTATTGACGTTACAGAGCTGTCAGTTAACGTCTGTTATGAATGTTGTCTTCACTACCGCATTGCATTGTGGGATATTTATGCCATTTTAGTGTCACGCGTTGCATACTGTAATATTTCACCAGAAATAGTATCTAATTCACGTACTATTGGTTTCATACTAAGGTTTTGGACATACTTAAATATCTCACATACTGTTTTAGCGTACTTAACAGTATGTTAGTATGGAATTTTGGACGCAACCAATATGTCAAATGCAGTATGCCAAAAATACCAGGATGTCCTACTACATCCAGTTGTATTTTGAAGTAAACTATGCAGGCTAGCGTGCTTTTCTGGCTATTCTGACCCAGAATCCTCGGGTATATCTAGCAAGAAGTTCAAGGCGCAATGTTATGACGAAGTAGTATGTCCCAATTGTATGCATATTCCATGCAACAGTATGTACTTTGTAAGGGCAGCTGCAGTGCATGCTAAAAGTAAAAAGAAAAAGTATGCAGTTTGGAACGTAGCCATCTTGCCTCCAAAATGGCTACCAGAGTTTCATCAGTTTCTCCCACCTGTACGGCTCAGACTCTGCCAAGAACTTCCTCTGCTCCAGAGGGCTGGCACTGACACGCAGCTCCTTCACCACGGCCTGAGAGGAGCTGCAGTCACACAGCACTTCAGCCAGGATCACCTAGGAGAGATCGATGGGCAATAACATGGGAGGGTGCCCAGGAGAAGCAGACCAGCAGTAAAAGAACTATTTTGAGTTAAGACTCCCTATCTGGTCGGTGGCCAGTATTAAATATAACAGAGCAGAGCCAAGAGAAAATCAATGACGTGGGTCATATTTTACATGAAAACACAATGACATCTGAATGTGAGAGACGATCATCTTACCTTTCCGAACCAGCCATTTCCTATCTCCTGAAGATAGTTTAAAGTGTGTCTTTTGAAGCACTTAGACTTGCAGTCTGTAAAAAAGACGAGACATAAAAAAAGATCAGGGTCACACACGTCTGCTTTTGATGATGTTTTTACATAATATCTCAGAACAGGAGCAAAAATCACTTTTAAAAACTGATACACTCAGAAAAATACATTATTTACAGTATTTTCAGCCATCACCAAAACATTAAAGATCCCCTCCAGACATGTTTTAAGACGTATATAAAAAACTCTGCCTTGAATAATAATTTGCATCTGATATTGTTTTTCCACAAAACGTTCAATTACCCACTTAAAAATGATTAGCATTGATATATACTCCTTTTTCTTCACTCTCTGGGCTACTGTAGAAACATGGTGGCCAGCTCCGTGGAGAGAGGACCCGCTCCGAATGGAGATACAAACGGCTCATTCTAAAGGCCCTGACACACCAAGCTGATGGTCGGCCGTCGGACAGTTTGGGGCCGTCAATGAGCATCCGTCGGCCTAGTTTTTTCAGTGTGTCTCGTATTATCGGCTCTAGTCTGCCCGTGTTGGAGTTTTTTTCGGACGATTCAGCTTGTTGAATCGGTGGCTGTGCCCGTCGGTGAGAGAAATTACTCTGATTGGCTGTTCAGCTTAAACGAATCAAAATATAACCATAAAAGAAACTCAACAGATCAAACAAAGCCAACGAGTAAAGACCCCCCCCAAAACAAACAGACAACTCTTCTCATTTTTTATCTTCATCTCATCTGATCGTTCCAATACACAGATATTTTCACAACAACATGGCCATCTGGAATGAAGCTAAGTTGTGAGTGATGTGAAAACGGTTGGCAAGCGCTGCTTTGTTTCATGTGCGTATCATAACAACAGCTTGTATATCCACCATCCTCGGTCTTCTGATTTCCCTTTTTAAATGCCTAATACAAACTACCGCCGCCTGCTGGCGTGGAGAGTTATTTCATCTCGCGCAAGCGCTTTACGTCCATGCTAACTGACCGTCAGCGGTAGTTTTTGCAGTGTGTTCGGGTGCAACTTGTCGGTCAAAACAAAGACGACGTGAGGTGATGAAACATGCAGCCTTCGCCGCCGCTAGTTCTCTCATGTCGGGTTGGTGTGTCCCCAGCTTTAGGTAACAAAAACACAAGGATTCTTAGTTTCAGGTGATTATACACTAAAGAAAAACATACTTATTAATATTATATTCAATTTCTGCCAATAGATCCCCCTAAATATTACACTCTGGTCCTTTAAACTCCGATTTGAGCACATGTGAATTGTGAAAACAGACTTCTAATGCACATACATTATTCTGCACAGCATAGTAACAATAAGAAAAGCCCATTTTTGAGTGGACGGGGAACAATACCCTTCCTGAGACAAAAGTTCATAAGGTGTGCTGACACCATCCCTGCCTGTGGCCAAATGTCCAACTTGGCGTGCTCATACGAGGCACTGATGCAGAATTTTCTCAGATCACAGTTTCCACTTCATTGAACTTCAGCGGGAAGTCCAATGCTACCAGTTGTACACTCAGTTTGAGACCTTTAATGGATCCGCATCAGTGACTCAGGCAACAGACCATGAGGGAGTTTAGAGCAGGACAGTACTTCAGCTTCAAGTTGAGGGGGTTTGTGCTCAAATGAGAGTCAGAGAACAGGAGAGTTGTTACCTGCTCCATCCTGCAGGGCGGGGCAGCTGGGTCTCTCTCTGATGGGCAAGGTGTAGACCTCAGGGAGG
>CAKALG010018574.1:0-10701 GCA_916700815.1 Helicolenus hilgendorfi | reverse complement strand
GGGTATATGTGGGGTGACGACAAAGGGGAACTTGGGGAGGTTGCAGGCAGGGCAGGCTGCAGCGTTCTGGATGGTTTGAAGCTGCTGAACAGAATACTTTACGAGCCTGGCTTGGTGGGAGTTGCAGTAGTCCAGATGGGAGATGACAAAAGGTTGGGCTGCGTCCCACATGAAACATCTTTTCATTTTCTGTCTCAAGGTACAGCTCAGGCTGGGATTTATGTAATCATTTATTCACAGGTTGTTGTTTGAAAGGGACACTGCACATTCGAAGACATACAGTAACTATAAATATGCAAGAGTTAGCCAAAAGGCTGGTTTTCATCCCTGGTATGGAAGCCAAAGATGGCCATAAAGATTTGAATCATACAAGCAACTAAACACCTAATTGTGAACTTGAATCACTACTGAATACTTGAACAATATAGCGTTAAAATATTTTACTTTCATCCATTTTTTAATAGCTAATTTCGAGTTGTGCAATTTAGGGCTGTAACCAATGATTATTTTCATTACCGATAAATTTGCCGAATATTTTCTCAATTCATTGATTAATTGTTTGGTCGACAGAATGTCAAAAAAATAATGAAAAGTGCCTGTTACAATTTCCTAAAGCAAAAAGTGACTTCAGTTAATCAACTCATTGTTTGAGCTTTAGTGCAATTTCCGAAACTTATTTTTAAGTACATCGTTGTTGGGTTTACAAATTCGGACAGACAAGTGTCCAATATAAAAAACAAAAAACTATATTCAAGTTGCTTGGATTTAGTTTTTTTTTTTTTTAATCTAAAAATTCAAGTCAGTCATGTAATCCAAGTAAAGAGGTTCAAATTAGAGACTGGAAACCCTGCCTACTTGAATTTATCATTAAAATTACCGTCAGGAAATTTCAACAAGGGAAATTAGAACCACAGAAATCCTGATAAATGGTTTTCACTATAAATTACTTCAATTCTATAAGTTCATTCATATTTAAATGTCAATATTAAGTATTCAGTATTGGGTACAAAAATTAAGTGTTCAGTTGCTTATAAGATTCAAGTCCTTATGGCCTTTCTGTGCTTCCATACCTGGCCACGTCTTAAATAATGTAGGTTCTCTAAAATTAGATAAAAATAAAGAGTACAAATATAAACATTATTGAAATATCATGCAAGCTTGCAGAACATTAATACGATGAATGTTTATAGTCAATATTTACCACAGAGGAAAACAATAAGCAACATTACTAATTAGTAATTAGTAATTGTTACATTTAAAACAAGCAACACGTTCAGTAAAACAACACACGAATCACACTGCATTAATGGAACAATGAAACAAAGAGCACAATGGGCAACACATGCAATTACGGAGGTAGCAGAAACAAAAATCAAGTGCACCGACAGATTGGCATTAGCGAGCTGACAGCAACGGAGAGCAATTAATTATTGATGCTGACAGAAGTGATTATCCATGAACCAAATGAGAACTACTTTGCCGGTACGTGTTAAACTCTCTGACAGAAGTTGGATGAGAGTTTTACTCCTGTTCAACACTGACAAATAACACTAAATAGTGAGTAATGTCAGGGAAAATCACTGACGTGCATCTTGGCTGCCTCAGCTGACAGAGTCATTATATAAGAATCTGAAATTAGCTGCAATGAATTTGATTTGAATTCAATGTGATACCTGTATCTTTTCTCCTGATAAAAAACACCTGGAACTACACACGACCTTTTTGTCTCAGTAAACAACATACAGTGACGATCAAGTTGTAACACAGACCACCGAGTTTGTGAGTTTAGTATTAACTTGTGTTTCAGCACCGCCATGTGAATACATTACATTGTCAGCCACATACATTTGGATCTCAGTCTCGAGGACAAACAGACGATGAGTCATTATTATATAAAGTAAAAATGAGTGGGCCCAGTAGAAACCCTTGTAGAACAAAAGTGGACAAGCAAAGGGCAGCTGATTGATGAGTATGTTCCCAGACAAATTGAGACCAGTTTGAGAGATGTGTGATCTATTCATTTTTCTACTGAAAAAAGGAGATGGATAGTAGATATATTACAGGGGCATTAATTGAAAGGGTCAAAATGCCTTCCTGAGATCAAGAAAGAACTTTGCTGACACCACCTTTTTTATTCAACTGAGAAGAACGAACAAGTTCCTGTCTATAGAAAGCTGTTAAAGCATTTATTCCATATCCATGTCACTTTCATCCACTAGTTTCACTAGTTGGGGTCTATTTTGACTTTACTAGTCCACTAGTGAGGCTCAAAATGTCTAACTAGTACAGCCGAAAATGTCCACGAGTTACACTAGTTGTAATTAGTAATTAGTTAGTTACTTACACACACTTTCTCTTACTTTAACTAGTCAAGGTAAATATGTGGAATAGTTAACTAGTAATGGTGTATTTTGACCTTACTAGTTAACTAGTGATCTTAAAATGTTTACTAGTTAACTAGTATGTGACAAAATGTCCACTAGTTACATTAGTTGGGGCATTTTTTTTACCTTATTAGTTAACTAGTTACACACACTTTCTCTTACTACTTAACTAGTTAAGGCAAATATGCTGACTAGTTAACTAGTTATGGTGTATTTTGACCTTAATAGTTAACTGGAGAAAGGCTGTGACTGTCATACATAACTAGTGAAATGTTATCACATCACTAGTTAACTAATAAGGTTGAAATAGACCCCAACTAGTTAACTAGTCAGCATTTTGCCTTGACTAGTTAACATGTGAGCTGCAACATGCAGCCACTAACTAGTTGCAGCTCCTCAGGCCAACATTTTAGCTACTGTAGGGCGCAACATGCAAATGAAGCAGGCGGGATAATGACAAAATCCTGATTGGTTGGCCATTTGGAAGCCTCAACGCACGCTTGTTCCCCACACCTTTCATTAGCATTTCGTGCAACTGGTGTTACTAGTGAGTATTTTGGCTTTCACTCGTTCAACTAGTGGAGGAAACTTACTTCTGATATCAAGGATATGGCATACTATCTCAAAGGGCTTTCCATACCTGTCTTACCTGCTGAACCACCTCCGTTTGAGGGGTTGTCAGCCTATTCTTAGTCACGTTGAGCCTGTGTGGCTCTTAAATGGCTCTTAAATGACTCTGGAGCAGTGGGTGGGTGCTGTGCATCGCTGAGTGTGGATGTACTTACTTTTTGACGTGCCTTCGGCAGGGAACGGAGTTCCTCATGCAGGTGCCGGTGAGGATGTCCACATTGTCGACAATGACGAATGGTTTCTCCTCCAGTGTGACGATGGAGAGATGGTTCTCATCTGCATCCTCGTCCCCGTGGGAGTTATACCTCGGCCACACCGGGAACATCAAAGACAACGTCCCGTTCTCCCAGCGGCCCATCTGTAGGTGTGTGTGTGTGTGCAAGCAAACACACACACATTCAGGGAAAGCCATCTTCATTAAAGTGTTTTGACTTTTTAATTTCTGTGCTCTTTTGCAAAACCACTGTGTTCATTTGTTACCTTCTCCCACTTCCTCTCACTATTCAGGACGATGACAACCAATTTGGGGTTGGCCTGGTAACCATCTGGAGTGAAGGATAAGTCGCGCCCTTCGTTCCATACGTGCATCATGTGTCTGAGACAAACGGGCGAAAAAGAGAGAGGAGGAAGCTGTTATTTGCTTTTGCTTTGCATCTGTTTGAGTGTTTGTGAGTATGTGTGCACAAGAGCAGATACATTTGAAATAACAAGTTAAGCACTCTATAATCACTGCAAGAGTATCCTCTTCAAATCAATGCTGTCTTCACCCACTGTGTGTGCATGCATGCCTGAGTGTGAACGTGTGCGTGAGCATCTCTTTGTGTGTAGGAGGGGAAGAGTCAGAGGCCACATATCTCTCCCATCAACATTCTGCATTGATTTCTCCACAGATACAGTATACGCCTGAAAAACAAGCCACTGGTGCAACAAGGCTGCCCTCTCTTACTCACTACAGTTATCTTGCATACGCAAACAGATCCTTTGCTGAAACATTTACACACTCGCTAAAGTGAAGCAGTAGAGAGGAATAAATGAACCAGTATCACACACGGTGATATGGGATTAAGAATACACTCGCTCCAGGAAAACAATTTCCAGAAGACGAGGATGTTCTGAGTGTTGAGACTGGGATGATGGCATGAATTCCCACTGGGCGTAAAGAGGCCTGTCTAAGGAAGTTTACTAAAAAGACCAAATAATAAGAGGGACAGCAGCTGCCCAAAACAGAATACACTTTTCCTTAGATGCCTTGTGTTCTGTCTTATTACAAATGGTTTGATTCATTTTGACACAGTGTCAAACACGGTTTCCACGGGTGACGTTATATGACTGAAATATCATCCGACTAAAATAGAATATTTCAAAAGTCAAACATTTGAAGCTTTACATCAGCTTTACATAAAAATTTGAATTTGGCATAAGAGTCCACTTTCATTTTTTTTGGGGGGGGGACACTTTCTATGTATGATGCCCATGTCTATAATGCATTCTAAACATACTTATAACGTATTATAATCTGCTTATAGCACTGTTGAATTATAGCTATACACACTGGTTTATAATATTAGTCAAAACACATGATAAAGCATTTTAAAACGACTTATAATGTAGTATCATAAGTAAGGAATAATGTACACTGAGCTGTTTATTGTTGTGAAATAAAACCTGACTGGGTGATTTCGTCTTGAGGTGGATCCCCATGTTTATTTAACAACAATATACATTATCGCGGTTATTACACAGCTACTCACTTAAGAAATCAATAATTTGACACAAAACCGATCCGCCAGAGTCTGACATCAGAACTGTGTCCATAGCAATGGTCTGTTATACATAGCAACGGTCTGCTATAAAGAAATAACAGACCGTAGAACTCTGTGATTGTCCAATCAGAATCGAGTATTCAACAAAGCTGTGTAATAATGCATTATAATCTGCTTATAGCACTGTATAATCATAGTTATAAGCACTCATACATATTTATAATGCTTTATCACATTAATCATAAACACATTATAAAGTATGTTATAATGACTTATAAGGTCAAGTATCATAACAATTAATAATTGTCAATCACTTACATTTTTTTGGGCAAGGATCTTAGTGTATTATAAATCGTCCGTGTGCGATTTGAGACAACACTACGGTGTCAAAATTCATGCAGTACGCTGGGAAAGTGTAGTAACAAAAGTATCTGAATTGAGACACAGCAATTATAATCACTGTTATAATAAATTATAATGATTATAAGTTTCTCTAAGTTTGCTTCATGTAAAGTGAAAAAATCATTAAATCTAAAAAGTGAGTGACCAGCAATTATGAAGCACTTGACCTTATAAGTCATTATAAAATGATTTATAATGTGTTCTGATTATTGTTATAAGGCATTATGAATATGTATGAGTTCTTATAACTATAATGATATAGTGCTATACGCAGATTATAACGCATTATAAGTTTATAATGCATTATAGACATGGGCATCATAATGAAGTGTTGCATTTAAAAGATGCTTTAAGTATTCACAGACTCACAGTGTCATTATTCTAAAACAATGTAGAGCTGCAAAGATTAATTGACTAGTTGTCAACTATTAAAATAATCACCAACTATTTTGATAATATATTTTCTGGTTTCTTTACTCCTCTATGACAGTAAACTGAATATCTTTGCGTTGTGGATAAAACAAGACATTTGAGGACGTCATCTTGGGTTTTGGGAAACACTGATTGACATTTATCACCATTTTCTGACATTTTATAGACCAAACAACTAATCGATTCATCGAGAAAATAATCGACAGATTAATCGACAATGAAAATAATAAAACAAAGAGTTAAAAAAGGACGCAAACAAACTCTTCTTTGTTTTTATGTGAGCAGGTCAAGGCACAAGGCCACGAGGGATTCATGCATAAACTCAATATTTCAACAGGAAGTCAAGACGCATAAAGAGAATGGCTTGAGTGCTGTTTGGCGTGCGCCCCGCAGGTGAAAACTATGATAATTGCACTCCAAACAGATTTGATGTCGTCTCATCTGCAGGAGAGGTATTAGAGTCGACACATGAATATTGTTGTTGGATGGTGGATTAGAGAGAGCTACATTAATCATCTGCTTTTACAAAGACTTGGAAAGGGGCCTGTGCTCTTTCGAAGCAGGCTCCACTCACACAGAGTAAAGAGTAAATAAAAGGTCCCTGTCTCCCTTGCATGCATGCAGGCGCTGCAGAAATACCAAACAGCTCTGCCGTGGGTATACCCTCTCTCAGCAAACACAAATAATTAAACATAAACCAACAAAGTAACACATCAGAGACACTTCTGTGCTGCATAACCAAACCTGCCGTTGTTTTATAGGTTACAATGCGATTAGTGACATGTCAAGACAAATATATATTTTTGTGTTCATGGTGCAGCAGGTGATGCCCTTGTCACAGTGCATTGCCACAGCTGAATACATACTGTATAGCGGAAACACCGTGACGGTCTATTCCGGGAAACTGCTGTCTCCTCCTATCTCAGGTTTGTTTCCATTTTTGGGGAAAGATTGTGATCTAAACGGATGAGGCTGGTGTGTTTTTGAGGCATGTGAAACAGGCAGATTGTTCTTCATATATTCATATTTATATTCACGTGGATATTCACGTCATTTTGTGATCCTGTGTGATGTTAACAAAACAAAATGTACAGCTACATTGAAAAGGGATTAATTCAATGATTTCTAAATTACTGTATGAAAAAATGATTTGCATTAACTAGAAATTCAACATTTTTTTTCCAGCTGATTTCATTAATTTTATCATTATATTTGTTTTATGGCTGTCAAAGTCATAATGCGTCAACGCACATTCCTTTTAACGCCACTAAATTCTTTAACGCCTTAAAGCAACATGCCATTTTTAGGTTGTAGCGGGCTCAGTTTTACAGCCAGAATGAAGATACTAGAAACTAGAAAACCTAATGAATCCACCATTGCCACCAACCATGTCATACTAGCTTGTTGCAAAAGGAAATTAAATAGCGCTCCAAACTTGTGCTAATTTTTGTCATTTTTTGTCATTTTCAAAGGGGTCCCTTGACCTCTGACCTCAAGATATACAAATGAAAATGGGTTCTATAGAGTACCAACAAGTCTCCCCTTTACAGACATGCCCACTTTATGATAATCACATGCAGTTTGGGGCAAGTCATATTTTTTTATGCTAGATGCAGTACCTGTGAGGGTTTCTGGACAATATTTGTCATTGTTTTGTGTTGGTAATTAATGTCCAGTAATAAATATATATATGCATTTGCATAAAGCAAGCATATTTGCCCACTCCCATGTTAATAAGAGTATTAAATACTTGACAAATCTCCCTTTAAGGTACATTTTGAACAGATAAAAAATGTGCGATTAATCATGATTAACTATGTTTATTCATGCCATTAATCGCAATTAAATATTTCAATCGATTGACAGCCTTAATTTGTTTTTTTAATCCTTATATTCAATGGTTTAACTTTGTTCTGTTTATCTGACTGTTATGTAACTCAGCATCATTGTAAATAATCACTCTGAGATATAAATAAATAAATAAATTGCCATCTTCAAAATGTGCAGAACATGTTCCTGTTATTGCAGTGGGTCGCCATTGTGTGAGCTCTTTCGAAAAGTATGAATAAAGAAGGAAATATTATGGCAGCGAGCATCTTTTCAGAAAACAGTGACAGCTTAGGGGTTTGCATGGTACACTGGTTCCATCAAACAGAATAACCTTTAGAAATGTACAACCAGGACAAACCTAAAATAAAAACCTGCACCATTGTGGAGACCAAACAAGCTGAAGTAGACTGTGGGATATTAATGCCTGTCAGGCGAAAATGACGGGGAATCCAACGGGGTTGATAGTGTCTTTTAAGTGCCAGATTATGTTGTCCTATTCCTCTCCACCTCACGTTGTTTATACACACTGCGGCAAGATTGTATCTAGACTAATGTATGCAGAATTCTGATCACAGCCTCACCACTTCCAAATCGGGGTAGGGGAAATCCAACCTGTCAGTTTATTATCACAAAAATTGGCTGCAGTTGTTTTGACAAATATGCAAATTATATCTAATAAGTTAGTGAGACAAATGAGGTACCTCTGACAGAATGAAAAAAAAGATTGTTCTGAAAAAGGTTTGAGCTCCTATTGAGGTCTGAGTTATATTAGATCAACCTGTCAACAATGGCGGGATTGTATATGCTTTGATATATACTCTAACGGGCTAATAAGAAGGAGAGATGGGATAATAAAGCCATAATGGTGAAAATCACACTGTGGCTCTCATTCTAATGAGGAAACTCATAAGTCATCATAAATGAGCGGAGCCTAGCAACGTGACCTCTGTGTATTCAGTAGGTTTTATATAAAGTTCAGAATTAATAATCATATTTTAGCCACTGAATGCCTCGAATTCAAGATGTAGTCACAATATCACACAGAAAAACCCTGAAAGGAAGCAATGCCATTAAAGGGGACCTATTATGCTTTTGTGCTTTTTCCGTTCCTTTAGTGTGTTATATAGTTTTTTGTGCATGTAAAAGGTCTGCAAAGTTACAAAGCCCAAAGCTCCACACCAAAGGGAGTTACTCTCCTCCGCAGAAACACTGCTCCTGAACTGCCTGAAACGCTTTGCTTCTAGTCCTGCCTTTTCTTCCGTAAGGTGGTGATGTCATCAGTTAACACATTTGCGTACATCAGACAGGCAATACGTCATCCAGAGTAGGCTCTCATGACTACACCCCCTTTTGGGGGAAAACAATCCCGTGTCCCTCAGAGACGGTAACAGCATAAAGACAAGAAGTTGAAACATGTCTCCAAACTTCTACTTTAAACAAACTGGTAATTATGATAACGCTATGCTGAAGAGTTGCTATGTACTGTAGTCTGTTGCACCAACAATAAATCCAAAACACTGATCTAAAATTTGTTCCCCTGATGTGTCCTAAAAAAGATATAATAGAGAGTCTTTATTGCTCAAAGCTATAGACCAGACCAGCATCGCGTCATCTCTGAGGCTGCGCTCCCATTTGGGGGAAAGAAACTCGCTGTCACAGGAGAGAAAATGAGGAAAAGCTGTTGTGTAGCGGGTTAACCGAGGCTTTCACACCGAGATTTGAAGCACATACCATACGTGAATATTCACTGTCAGTGTGATAAATCACTAAATGATGATGGTGACAGTGACTAGCATGGCTAGCTAAAATTAGCTTGCGTGTGAGGATGCTGCAGTAATACAGTCATACATTAACGTTATAGCAGCATCAGACTGTCGTCTCCAACTAAATCTCAGCCTATAGATCAAACAGTTGTCTATTAACAGGCTGAATATTTACAGACAACACTTAGCCTAACGTGATTCAGTCAAATATGTATAGAAGTCTGGATAAGCAAAGTCCAGCCACTGTGTTGGACGGGGGAAGACTGAAGGGACATGACGATGGCGATGAACCTTAATTTATTAAGGTGTCACGAACACTCAGGTTCAGGCAAGGTTGAAAAATAATTATTAGACATGTGTTTAAAAGAAACATTTGTATAACAAGAGATGAATGCGTACGAACTTGTCAAAATTACAATCCTAACATACATCAAATTGCATTGATGTGATCTTCTGTTTTCTTTCCCCCAAAAGGGGACGCAGACTTGACTTTTTGCGAAGTACCCAAATGTGCCGGTCTGATGTTTAACGGCTAGTTTGGCACGCCCTCAAATAAAGCTAGTTAGAGCGGAGCTGGAGTGGAGTCCGAAGAGTTTGGCTCGGTTGAATAATCACAACAGTGGGCCAGCTGACAAAGGAGCTCAAACAGAGCGTTTCTGACAGAGGGTGAAAAGAGGTGCTGCAGCACAGCCGCTATGAGAAAGATGAAGCGTTTTTTGAACATTAAAGCATGTAAACATGTTCCGGTAGAAATGCAAAATACAAGTATGCACCTGTAAAATAAGCATAACAGGTCCTCTTTAACAGATTGTATATCTGTGCTTTTACAGTTGTGGATGTTCAGTGCCTGCATGTGTGTCTGTGCCCATCTTCTTGTTTGAAGGATTTGACTGTTTCCTCATCACGCAGACTTCAGAGAGGATGCATATGTGTACACACACACACACACACCCACACCTACCAACACATGCGGGCCACCCACAGAGCCAAGCAACAAGAGAAACGAGAGAGAACAAAGCTAGTAAAAGCTGCTTTAATCCTGACTTAATGACAGTGAATCCAGTCATGTGAAGTAAGGTGCACACACACAAATACACATGAATACACACACTCACCAGACACATGCTAGTTGACACAGGGCAGCGACAACACGGAGGGCTGCCTGAAGTTCAACTCGCTGTCGCTCGACTAAGGCAGCAGAGTGAGCTCATGCACCGAGCAGCCATGTACACAACAGCTAATAGTGTTAAATGTCATTAGACATCAGAGTGTTTAACGCTGCTGTCATCTCCACTTCCTTTCTCCTTTCTACCCCTCTCATTAGTACATTAAAAAGACTTATATAACGCTGCTCGACGCTCAGCTACAAAGACGAGCAGAGTTATGCAAGTCCCCAGACCTTGATCTCCTCACACTCTCACACAAGCACACATATACACACCTGCGCAGGGCGCTAGGTGGGAGCTTCCCGGGGCTCCTGTCTGACGCTGTGCTGTA
>CAKALG010018568.1:8017-21651 GCA_916700815.1 Helicolenus hilgendorfi | reverse complement strand
CAGGAGTCGAAGGACGAAGCGTCCCTAGCCAAGGTCAAGAAGCAGCTTCGTGACCTCGAGGCCAAGGTGAAAGATCAGGAGGAAGAGCTGGACGAACAGGCTGGAAGCATCCAGATGCTGGAGCAGGTACAGGGCGGTGCAGATGTGGTATTTCATACCATTATGGTGAAATATTTACGTTTTTACTGCTGAAAGCTGCTTATATCACACCCTAATAGCCCAAAAGTACCATCATGCTTGTTTAAAAATCTGTCTCTCATTTTTGACAGATGGTAGAAATCTCATTATGGAAAAAAACTACAGATTCTTGTTTTTTTCTCATTTTTGAATTCCGTCTTTGTGCATTTATTTTACGCGCTGTTACATGTGTGTGTCCTTGTCGTGCACTCAGGCCAAGCTGCGGCTCGAGATGGAGATGGAGAGGCAGCGGCAGACCCACTCTAAAGATATTGAGAGCAAGGATGAAGAGGTGGAGGAGATCAGGCATTCCTGCAGTAAGAAGGTGGGTGCTGCACATTTCTCACTCTTAAACATATGTGCATTTTTTCCCTCCACATAGCCTCAAGGCAGCACTGAGAAACACACACTTGGATTTACAAGTGTGTGTTGAAGTTCATTGTACTCAATGAGAGATCCATGCAACTTACATTATTTCAAGTTCATGTTGGTCGTCCCACGTTGTATACAAATATACTGTATTCAGCAGAATAAAGTATAAGTATAAAAATTTTAGGGCTGTCAATCGATTAAAATATTTAATCATGATTAATCGCAAATTTATTTATTTATCTGTTCAAAATGTACCTTAAAGGGAGATTTGCCAAGTATTTAATACTCTTATCACCATAGGAGTGGGCAAATATGCTGCTTTATGCAAATGTATGTATATATTTAATATTGGAAATCGATTAACAAGACAAAACAATTACAAATATTGTCCAGAAACCCTCACAGGTACTGCATTTGGCATAAAAAAATATGCTCAAATCATAACACGGCAAACTCAAACCCAACAGACAACAACAGCTGTCAGTGTGTCAGTGTGCTGACTTGACTATGACTTGCCCCGAACTGCATGTGATTATCATAAAGTGGGCATGTCTGTAAAGAGGAGACTCATGGGTACCCATAGAACCCATTTTCATTCACATATCTTGCGGTCAGAGGTCAAGGGACCCCTTTGAAAATGGCAATGCCAGTTTTTCCTCGCCAAAATTTCGCTCAAGTTTGGAGTGTTATTTAGCCTCCTGTGTGACAATCTAGTATGACATGGTTGGTACCAATGGATTCCTTAGGTTTACTAGTTTCAGATGATACTAATATCTTCTCTCTAGATTTAAAACTGAGCCAACTGCCACCTAAAACTCGCAAGTTGCATTAATGCATTAAAGAAATTAGTGACGTTAAAAAGAATTTGCGTTAATACGTAATTATGGCGTTAACTTTTACAGCCCTAATAATTTTATACCATGGATTATACACTGCAGAATAAATACAATTTAGAATACAAATAGTGTATCTATATTCAGAATGAAAATTTAAATATCTATGTTGACGGATCTAGAGGCTAGCAGATCTGCTCAGGGGGGGTCCATTTGTCTTTGACGTGCGAGAGCAGCCATGTCTAACAGGACGGTCGATGGTGTGTAACGTCTGACTTTGTTTATCACTGATCATCTGTTGGTGCATCCTGACACTCTGTGCTCATGTGTCCTGCAGCTGAAACAGATGGAGGTACAGCTGGAGGAGGAGTATGAAGACAAGCAGAAAGTGTTGCGCGAGAGGAGGGAGCTGGAGTCCAAACTGCTGAACGCCCAGGATCAGGTACTTCCATCACTCTGCCTCTGGGTCCCTGTCAGCGCAGTTAAGTGTGTGCGATTTAGTGCACGCCACTTCTTTTTGATCGGAAAGAAGCTGCTTTTGAGTGTGGAGAGGGAGCCGTCTTGAGGGAGGATAGAAAAATAGAGTGTGTGTGTGTGTAACAATACTGGTAAGAAAAGGTGTGTTTTGTGATTCAGGTGAGCCAGAAGGATGTGGAGACGGAGAAGAGGCTCAAGAAAGACCTGAAGAGAACCAAAGTCCTTCTGGCTGACGCGCAGATTATGCTGGACCACCTGAAGAGTAACGCCCCCAGCAAGAGGGAGATCGCCCAGCTCAAAAATCAAGTATTGAACACTTTACTCTGTCTCAGAGCGCTTTCACACCTGTAGTTCGGTTCATCTGGTCCGGACCAATCGAAAAATTGTTACATTTTAGTTCTGGTCCGGTTCCTGTTCACACTGACTTTTTACAAACGAATCAGAGGATTAAACATGAAGTTATACAGATTGACTGATAACTCAATGATTGTCATCCTGCATCATCAGGACCCACGTGGGGAAATCAAATTCTGGTGACTGACAGAAGTTTATGCAGCACTTTAATGCTTCTTGGTGTGTATATGTATGTTCTTTGATTACTAACTGATTATCTTCATGGTTTATTTAATAGAGGGACCAATACAATGTACATAGACAACTTAAAAACAGCTATCTGATGCCAGTATCGTAGTGCTTATAGCGAACGATAATTTGCAACACCTTTCCCTACAAGGGCTTTGTGTGAAAATAAGAGATTAAAACAGGAATGGGTACAGGAAAAATAAATAAATACAATAAAGCACACATTTAAAAACATTACATTGAAAAACTAGGTATGAGTACAGGTTTATCGCTGAATTAAACAGGATTTGGTTTCTCTCTTAAAAGGTGATAAAGTTTGCAGCAGATTTCAAGTGATCAGGTAGCGAGTTCCAAGACTTCGCTCCTTTCACAGAAAAGGCTGTCTGAGCAAAAGATGTTCTGCAGAATTGAATTTTACAATTGCCACTTGAAGCTGCTCTGATGGATCTGCTACAGCTCTGTAGTCTCATGATGTATTATTAGTATTTTTAGTAGGGCTGTCAAAGTTAACGTGATAATAACGCGTTAAGGCAAATTAGTTTTAATGCCACTGATTTTTTTAACGCTTTAATGCAACATGCGGTAATATACAGGCATCATATGAAACTACAAAACCTAAGGAATCCATTGGTACCGACCATGTCATACTAGCTTGAAGGTAAAATAACGCTCCGAAGTTATGCAAAATTTTGGCGAGGCAAAACTGTTATGGACAGTTTCAAAGGGGTCCCTTGACCTCTGAGCTCAAGATATGTGACTGAAAATGGGTTCTTTGGGTACCCACGAGTCTCCCCTTTACAGACATGCCCACTTTATGATAATCACATGCAGTTTTGGGGCAAGTCATAGTCAAGTCAGCACACTGACACACTGACAGCTGTTGTTGCCTGTTGGGCTGCAGTTTGCCATATTATGATTTGAGCATATTTCTTATGCTAAATGCAGTACCTCTGAGGGATTCTGGGCAATATTTGTCATTGTTTTGTGTTGCTAATTGATTTCCAAATATAAATATATACATACATTTGCATAAAGCAAGCATATTTGCCCATTCCCATGTTGATAAGAGTATTAAATACTTGACAAATCTCCCTTTAAGGTACATTTTGAACGGATAAAAAATGTGTGATTAATTTGCAATTAATCGCAATTAACTATGGACAATCATGCGATTAATCGCGATTAAATAATTCAAACGATTGACAGCCCTAATTATTAAACTGCAAATCGACTTCATGTTATGATGAATAATGGCAGATACAGGACTGTACAAAAGCCCCATTGCACGTTCCCAGATGACTGGTGCGAACGCATAGTGCTAGCATTGCTTTCATACCACAAACGAACCACACCAGAGTCCGCTTTGACCCATTTTTTCAGGCGGTCTGGGTTTGGTCCACACCAGGGTTCAATTGACAGCTTTCTCACCAGCCCAAACAAAGTATACTAACCGGGCAAACGCACCTGAGCTTGTTTTAACCAAAGCAGGTGTGAAAGCACCCTCATACTGATACTGAATAAAAAGACGCTTTTTGAACTTGGTCTGGTCTCGGAGTATAATTATGCACAGGTTGATAAATCCTCTGCATATCCGGCCTACTAATGCTTGTCCCTCACCTCCTCCCCGGTACCTTTTTCCTTCCTCCTGTTTCTCACAGCTGGAGGAGTCAGAGTTCACTTCTGCGGCAGCGGTGAAGGCTCGAAAGAGCATGGAGCTTGAAATAGAGGACTTGCATATCCAAATGGAGGACGTGGTCAAAGCTAAGATGTCGGTGAGTTTTGACTGTCCGCTATGTGTCCTAAGGAGGCAACATAACCGCACTAATTGTGTTCCAATCATTCACTTGAGTAGGCTTGAATGCTAAGTTTTTGTGTGTTGAGAGATAATGAAATATAACTACCTTTTTTTCATCTTACAATGCAGAAACTGTTTTTTTCGTATGAAGAAGAAAGTTTATGTAAATGTTTCCATACCCTTCTTTTAATGAGCAAATGAAAACAACAAACAATGTTTAATTAATGGAGGGCTTTGCTTATCAAACTTCCACTCTTAATAATGCAGCAGGGCTCTAACATTAATATGCGTGCATCATCAAGCCATGGTGGGAAATTAAAATAATAAATGCCCTTTGGCATATATCTGATTTCAACATTTTGCTCTAATGGATAAATAAGCTTTGTCGAATGTTTTTTTCTTTCTCTCCATCTGCTCATTAATGGCTGTCTCATGAGAGTCCCGCCTGCATGTCAGGCTCGTAGACTGAGGATGTTTGTGTCTCTGGGGACGACACACAGAGTGCCGTGCTGCCTCTGCTTTGCTTGTTAATTGCTGCATTTATGGCGAGGGAAGGTCTTGTTAATGTCTCAGATTAGAGAATGCATATTGAGGGCCTGAGTCCACCCCCCCTTCACTGAACACAGAGGATGAACTCTAAATAGGACATCACCAGTATGCTGCACTGGCTGCTCTTTTCCCTGCCTAAATGAGCCAATTGATTATCTCCAATTGGTCTCATCCTCCAGCCAGAGCGCCCCGTCCAGATTGTGTTTCACTGCCATCAGATGAGATTCCAGGACTGCCGCGGCCCGGCCAGCTAATGACCGTTTATCATATTCAATAGCTCATGAATAAACCCTGTCATTCTATACTAAAAATGTGCGTGTTCCCTCCTCGTTTCGTCCTTCAGCTGGAGGAGCAGGTGAGCCGTCTGCAGAGAGAGAAGAATGACCTGCAGTCTCGCATGGAGGAGGATCAGGAGGACATGAATGAGCTGATGAAGAAACACAAAGCCGCAGTTGCCCAGGTAACCTGACATGCCTAACACCTCGGTGAGCATTTCGAAAACCTTGGAAATATGAATTTCTATGTCAAGATCAGACGAAAATAGCGTAATTCCTTTGATTATTTGTACTTAGTTTGAGAAGTTGTGGGGTACCATCTCTAACATTGACATGCTGTTCTTTTCTGCATGTTTAAGGAGAGTGGCTTTGAGGTTTGGAGGACATGTTACCCTCTAAACTCAGTGTGTGCTCCGCAATCAGGGCGATGCAATCTGTTCTGCAGCAGATCACATGACAAATGATTTGGCACAGACGTATTATGTTCATTAACCATTTACATTACATTTTTTGCATTTTTTACAGATAACAGAAGCATACATCAACACTCTTCTTCTCTCTCACACAGATATATACCCTACCGGTAATTCTCTGACTATTGACTTTGTGTGTGTATGTGTGTGTGTGTGTGTGTGCACTAGTCTGCCAGGGACTCAAGCCAGATCAGTGACCTGCAGGCCCAGCTGGAAGAGGCCACAAAGGAGAAGCAGGAGATCCAAGAAAAGGTACAAAGAAGTATTCAAAAAGCACCACAGCCGCCTGCCAGGAACCCGCCTGCTGCCTTGACACTTCTCTCTGATTATCGTGACCAAAAAAAAATAAAATAAAAGCTCAGTTTTTTGGCAGCTTTCTTTTCAAAATTGCAATGCAATTTGCATTTAAATAGTATGAATCAGCTTAGAGTCAAGGGGAGAAATTGTTCTTCTGCCTCTCTGTACTCATATTTAAAGGAAGGGTCGTGTACGTAAACTCAGCAGCTTGTTTCCATGGTCTAACCAATTAGATAAAATGAAAGCACTCATTCTGTTTCTTTCAACGCTTAGCTATCAACTTGGTGTAGCAGCTTCTGTCTCAGTGATTTCTATCATGTGTGGTGTTTTTGGATTGTCTTTGAAATGCCAATGCATGATGTGATTTTTAAAGAGGACTTATGGTGCCTTTTTCCACTTTCCCTCAGTGTGTTATATAGTTTTTTGTAAAAGTTCTGCAGAGTTACAAAGCTCAAAGCCCACGCCAAAGAGAGTTACTCTCCCCCACACTGTTCCTGAACTGCCTGAAATGCCTTGCTTAAAGTCCCGCCTTTTCTTCCGTAACGTGGTGACATCACCAAGTAATACATTAGCGTAATACCTGCCTCTGCAATTCAGAGCGGAGCAGGGGCAGAGTCCGATGGGTTTGGTTCGGTTGACCAATCACAACAAAGTGGGCCAGCTGAACAATCAGAACAGACTGGACTTTTCAGGATGGCGGGGCAGTAGCTCAATCAGAGCTTTTCAGAGCGAACGTAATGTAAGTAAGCATGTAAACATGTTCTCGTACATACTTATTTTCAAGTATGCACTTGAAAATAAGCATAATAGGTCCTCTTTAAATAATAGAAATTTCTCAGGGAAATGAAAAGATGGCAACCTTGTTTCTGTATGTCTATAAAATAGATAAAACCCTGAAGATTTTACATTTTACTCTCAAACATAAAAAAAACCTATAACAGCAGAGAGTCATATACACAAAATGTCAAACTCCTGCTCTATGTGACTTTTGTATTTGCTAGTAGCCTTGCACACTCTCACACTACACTAGCATATCAAGACGAGAGGCCCAGAGGCATTAATTTGTGTGCCTTTTGTGTGTTATTCCAAGTGCAATGACCTACCTACATGTACATTTAATACGCACTTATACATTTATTAACGCGCCCTTTGTCCATATGTAGTTTTGTGCTGTGTTAATGCAGAGTCCATCCATTAATTTTTCAAAACAACAGCTTTCTGCACTGTGCTCTAACACACTTTAGCTCCGGCATGAGTAATGGCTGTAGTTATGTGCTTTTTATTAACAGACAGAAACAAGGTGAGAACTGATTGTTGTTTTGGTTAGAGTGTTTCTGCTTACAATGCTTACAAAGAACTGATACTAGCAGGTGAGATGCCTTTTTGCAGGCTAACCAGTCCATGTGTGGCCCTTAAATTGAGGTTGACCTTTGCCATGATGTGAACATTCATGTAACCGTAATACAAGATCCCTTAATTCTTCATCCAGCACCATCATCGGGTCAACATTTTGATTAATGACCAAATAGTGTACCTGCAAAATCCCCATCTGCCTCAGCTGTACTTTGTGTTTAGTGCTAATTTGCAAATGTTAGAATGCTAACATGCTAAAGTAAGGTGGAAAACGTATTTTTGTAGGCCAACCAGGAAGTTAGCATCGCCGTGGTTTCCCTCGACAAAAAAAGCCAATGGGATTTTTCCATTGAGTTTTGGATTATTGCAGAAAATAACGAAAAACGTTTATAATATCTACACTTTTGTTCAGCAAGATAATCAAATGAGCACCACTTTTATGATTTTTGAAGTGTAAATGCAATCGCCAGAAGTAGAAAGCTAACATTAGGCTATGAAGGAACTACACCATGGGCGCATGTGCTGAGTATACACAATGAGGCTGTAAAGGCGGTTGAGACGGCGTGATGACGTTTAGTCTCATTTAGCCAATCGTTAGCAACTGCCTTTTTTAAGACAATATTGAAGTATTTTATGTCGTAGAACAAAACTTTAACATCTTTTAAGTTTGTGTTAACAACAGACCTTATTTCAGGCATCTAACTAAAAACCCCTTAAAAAAAACACACCGACTTCCAGACGAGTGAACCGGAAGTGCTAAAATGCTAACTCATTTCTGGGTTTTATAGGACTCATTCCTGTAGCACTCTATTACCGTCCTGCGACAGTCACTTTTTTGGTAGCATTCGATTTATTGATTGCTGTTGGGATATAATGAGAATTTCAACAAATATAACAAATATAAAATGTTTTTGAAGAAAATTACCAACCCTAGCTTTAAACCTGCTGAACATCTGCATGTTCATTGTGAACACGTTAGCATATTGCACAACTGGCTTCCAGCTCACTACACTAACAGCTTTGTATTTGAATCATATGACTGTCACAAACCTGGAGCTACTGTACACCATCCTCGTCTAATTTAGCATATTTCTGGGCTTATTGGTTGAGTCGTCAACTGAATGATGGAGGCTCGGCATAAATGTGGATTCATGTGGTAAAAAGGTTAATGCATCTGATTCAGGCCTGCGTTGATAATAGTGCTTTTATAATAATAGCTTAGGTTTTTTTTTCCTGATGGAAAGCTATTTGTTTGAGGATAACCTCTAACATGTCATGTGTGTCACGTATTAATGCATGCCCATTTTCTTTGTTGATGCATTTGTTTGCAAAATGAATTTCCTCTGGGCTATTAAAGCTGAATTCACCTAGTATATGGCAATCTAGTTTGCATGCACATTACCGACACTCAGGCACGGAGTAACTGGACTTTCAGAGGGCGTCTTTCTTTAAGTGTTGACATGCAGTAGACTAAACAAATACAACCACCTGCCTTGAACATAATGTGTTTAAATATAATTCCACTAAAGGACAGAATTGAGCTCTTGCCACCTCCTAACAGCAGACCGTGTTTCTATTAGATTAAGCTATACACGTGCCAAAGCTTTGGTCCACTTAGTTATACGCAAAGCCCACCCATCACAATAGTTTTTGGCTACACTAGAGAAACACAGCAGGCTGTAAGGCATTGTTAAAACCTGCCAGAGACGGCAGCGATAGCCATCTAAAGCATCTGACCTTGAAGTGGTTATCTCATCCCCAGTAGGAGGGGAATCTGACTTCTTTAGTAATATCAAAGGAGAGCTCCAAATCCTCCTTGTCTCAGATGCAAAGTCCCCCCATTAGGTACCGTGCTGCCTTTTGGGCCGGTTTTGTTGGGACGTATCTTTCTTCCTTTTATCAGTCATGAGAAAACCATTCAAATGGAACAAACGTGCTTTGCATGAAGCCGTGCTCTTTCCCAAAGCCTGTGAAATTACTGGGACTCGCTTTTACTCAGCCTGAACCACAAGCTCTTCTTTTGACCATTCATGGTAGATTCGAGGGCTTATCTAAGAGCTCATTATTCAGGCTGGATGCACAATATTTACATGTACCGAGATGGATTAAATTTACACAAATAAAGGGTGACAAAGTGAACAATAATTTGGTTTTAAATACATACACAATAACATCAGCGCAAAGTAGTCCTTACTTAAGAGGAAGTGGAAAAGCAGAGGTCAAGAAGGAGGGGTGCAGTCAGCGCTGCTCCTCAGGGAGTGATTGTGTTTGTTTACGTGTATGTATGTATGTATGTGTGCGTTCCTCCATGCAGATTCATTCGCTGCAGAGCCAGCTAGACTTCCAAGAACAGTCCATGGTGGAAAAGTCTCTCGTGTGCCGTCAGGAGGCCAAGATACGTGAACTGGAGACCAAGCTGGAGTACGAGAGGACGCAGATCAAACGCTTGGAGGTGAGACCATCCTCTGTATCTCGTAAATGTAAAAGACATGCTTTGTGAAAAATATAAACGCAAGTTTGACATTTTATTTTCTACTTATCATGAGTTGATTTAGCTTGCATAGCTCCATTTCTTAGTTTAGGGCTGTCCTTGACCAAAAGAAATCTTATTCATCTTAAGGCTAGCCCACACTAAAAGATTTTTCAAATCTTAAACGATTTTGAAAATGTGAGACCCCAAATTTAACAGTTTTATTCCTATAGTGAATGGAGAGCAACGATTTTGTTTTTACACGCTTCAAAGAGACCAACTATGGTGGGCTAGGGACAAACATTAAGGAGAACAAAGGAAACAATTCTATCTTAGAAGTTGTCCACTTTTGTAAGAACAACTTCACTCAGTCCACCTCGAATCCTCCCCAGAGCCTGGTGGGTCGCCTGAAGGAGAACCTGGAAAAGTTGACAGAGGAGAAAAACCAACGCGTCGCTGCAGAAAACAGGGAGAAGGACCAGAATAAGCGAATGCAGAGGCAGATAAGAGACATGAAAGAAGAAATGGGAGAGCTGTCTAAGAAGGAGGGCGAGGCGAGCCGGAAGAAGCACGAGTTGGTAAGGCTTTTTGGTTGCTGGGGGAGACCTGATACGATTCACACCGAGCTCACACTGGAGAAGGGTAACCACGCTTCTTCTGTGCTGTGATCCATTCACCAGGAAATGGACATCGAGAGCTTAGAGGCGGCGAATCAGAGCTTACAAGTGGACCTTAAGCTGGCCTTCAAGAGGATAGGTGACCTGCAGGCGGCCATAGAGGACGAGATGGAGAGCGATGACAATGATGACTTAATCAACAGGTACGGCACAGCTTTAACCTCCTCCAAAAGGAAGACACAATTGCCTTTGCTTCAGTAGATCTGTACCATGTGCTTGGTACATTAGGGGATACTGTGCTGTAGCTAGAGGCCCGAGAACCAAGTTATCTTGCAGCAAGAAACTCATAAAATGAGGGGTTTTTTTTAGTAGCCTGTCAATCACAACTTGTATCTTTTCATTCTCTGTCTCCCACATCTTCCTACATCAATTCCTGTCTAACCTTTTTAGTACTCTGTGAGTCATACTACACTTTGTCTGTTCTCCAAATACGTCTCACACGGTTCCCCCGCTTCTGATCTTTTGTCTCAGCGCTGGTTTTCCCCTGTTTGGTTACTCCCTCCCTCTTTGCAGAGGGGTTGAGGGTTATGCTAGCTCTGAGCCCACTGAGGTAAACACTGACTGCAGTAATACAGACCTCTAAAAAAAAAAAAAAAAGGAAGACATTACACACATACCAGCTCTGTTTGAGAAGGAGTTTATTTACACTGCTTTACAATGGATAGTTATTTTATGTGCACCTGTAAGTGTTAAACTATATATTTGCTGTTATCTCAGCTGGTCCTCTTTTTGCACTGTTGTTTGTGTATCTCACCTTCTCTCTTTATTCCCTTGTTCCCCTTTTTTTGGTGTTTTTTTTTTCCACACTCCTGGCAGTTTGCAAGACATGGTGACAAAATATCAGAAAAGAAAGAACAAAACGTGAGAATGAAAAAAAAACGCATCCTTTGTTTCTGTCGTAATGGTTGTTTGCAAGTTTTTTTTTTTACTCACCCACCACAAGAGAGAATGATGCAGTATTCCTTATCCTCTCGGTTTAGGTTGTTCACAATAACACCGCGAGGAGAAGTCGTTTTAAATAGAAGTCAAAGCTGCGTCTGTGGTGCACATCTTCGATAAAAGCCACGCTTAAAGGATGACCCCGGTGTTTCATTTAGTTTCATTTCATTTTGTGCCGAGTGTCCGGAGGTGTATGTACACAGACGGCCTCGTCGGGAGATTTCAGGGCTTGCTTTTGTACCTTCAGAGCAACAAGAAGTTATTTGAAAATCTGATGGCGCACGGAACACTTTGCAGAATGTTAGAGGAAATGTGAACCAGAACGGTAAATAGACTACGACTCTAAATGACACCGGCTCTCTCCTTTAAGCTGCTCTCTCTCACCGCTGTAGAAAATATGACCCTGATGAAAAACAGCAAGGAGTAACAGACCTGCGGTGATACTGCATCATTGTCTCCATGAATATTTTTCAGACATTCGCAGCCACATCATGCATTCGTTTGGATCAGTGGATTTTTTTTACCTGTCTTCTGCTCCTCTGTGGGTTTACCAAAGCACATGCAACAAGTCCACATCTCACTGAGTTTGTATGGGTAATACACTGCAGATTATTTTCATTTTATGATGCGTCCATACAAAATCAAAAATATAATCCATCCATCCATTATCTGGGGGGGCTGGGGTACACCAAGGACAGGTTGCAGGACAACCATTCACGCTCACATTCACGCCTACGGGCAATTTAACTAACCTAACCTGCATGTCTTTGGACTGTGGGAGGAAACCGAAGATCCCACGCTAACACGGGGAGAACATGCAAACTCCACACAGAAGGGCTTACATCTGTGAGGCCTATGGAAGGAGGCTGACACGGGCGTACACAGGTCTATGGGTATGGGGTATAGCACATGCGCAGTGTAACTGGAGCTGCAGTCTTGCGTTGCGATTGGTTCAATTTTGGCGGCTGACCAGATATTACTGCGCATGTGTTGAACCCCAAAGATGTGACGCGTTGATGACGTGCGACCCAGCCTCCTTCAATAGGCCTTGGCTGTGAGGCGGCAGTGTTAACCACTCCACTGCAATATAAGTTTCTTGACAGTTTGGATGAAATATGGCAATCCTTAAGATTTCAGTCCTTGCTGATTTGGCGACACTGTTTCCTCGTGGTTTAATACTACAGGTCCCAGAATACCGTTGCCAGCAAAACAGACTATTGTCATTTTAATGAAGAAGTCAGGCAATAATTGGCCTTTTTCCACCAATCTTTGATCAACCGTGATCTGACTTTATGCTGCTCATGGCATGAGTCTGTGAACAGCAAAAGTAGTTGGTTACCTCACTAAGAAGAAGTTGGAGGTGTGCAGCCTGCAGCTCTTCATCTAACAGCTCACTGCGGCTGCTTGTTCTTGTTCTATTACTCCCTGTAATATTTCAAACTGATCTGCTGTCAAAAAATAACCAAAATGCCCGCTGTCTTTTTTTTGTAGACTCATTTTGATGAACGATAGCGGTCAGTGTCAAGGTCAATAACAAACACTCCTGTGGCTACTTCATAATAAAAGTCAACTCGTGTTTCACCGGTTAAACTTGCAGTAGGCAGAATGTTTTTGGCATCATTGTGCTAAAATTCCATAATAACCTTTCAGCATATTCTAATTCAAGTGTTCTGAGAGAAAACTAGACTTCCGCACCTCCTCATGGCTCTGTTTTCAGGCTTTAATAAATCTAGCCCTCTGGTCTGTGAAATCTTGCAGATGTCGGAGGACACAGAGGCACATGATTTTTATTTCAGATTACCTGTCTAATGCACTACTGTCAGGATATAGTAACTGTTTTATAAAAACAACTTTTTTTTAAAATCATATTTACTCCATTTCTACCCACTGCAGCTTTAAATATTTTTAATGTGAACCTGCCGCAGCAGGAAATGTGCGGTTTGCATTAACGGCAACTTAATACAGCATTTTTTCAGGGAATGTCGCCACAGTTCGTAATACTGCAAATATATAAATATTGCAATACTTTCATCAGTGGGCCATGGGCTCAATCAAAATGTTGTTACCTTCTTCAGCAATAGATAGTGACTTAATAGACATTTATTTAAATGGAAATCTTCAAGATTGCCACTTTAAGATTAATTGATTTAATTTACTGATTCTTTTCATCTTCTGGCCTCAGTATAAGATACGATAAAATATTCCTTTAATAGTCCCACAGTGGGGAAATTTGCCTCCATATAGTGGTCATTTTCTACTTCTAGACATTTTTTTCATCATGTGTCTTTTAATTTACATATAAGAAATGATTAGGGACTGAGATTTTTCTGTTGAAATCACTGCAGAAAAACCTGAAAACAAACTA
>CAKALG010018564.1:6290-19352 GCA_916700815.1 Helicolenus hilgendorfi | reverse complement strand
ATGGGCTACGGCTAGTAGGCTGGTTATTTTTCAAACCAGCAGTGTTATTGCCATGTTACGTTACTGTCGTTTTACTGCCGTGATACTGCTGTGTAACTGCGGTGTTACAGGCATTGTTCAGAAAACAAGCATTTTGTTAATTAAAAAAATTAAAAAAAACTTTATTTGTACCATCTTTCTGTGTAAATATCTCATGTTACAACGTGGACACCTGCGGCTTATAGACAAGTGCGGCTTATATATGTACAAATTTTTTTTCTTTTTAAATTTAGTTGGTGCAGCTTATATTCAGGTGCGCTTAATAGTCCGGAATTTACGGTACTACTTTTACTTACGTAAAGGATCCAAGTACTTCTTCCACCACTGGTGAAACACATTGTGTTTTCTGTGTACACTTAAAAATCAAGTTTGGTAATTTCCTCCCGTGAATGCCGATCCGTTATGGAAATATTAAATACTCTGCGTACTGTCTCTTTAAACTGAACCATATGACATGCATTCATTCATCCCATAAATCCACACATGAACAGCAAACAGCTATTTAGGACCATGTGAAGATCAATCAAATGATTTGTATGTTTATTTCACACGCCCAAATGATTATACGTTATCACACAAGCTTAATTTGACATGCTATTTTATTAAGGCACATTAAAAATGTTATTGATTTTGCTGAATCTATTTCCTTTTACTGTCCCACCTGATCAGTTCCAGTATCCAATTACTGAACAGATTTCCGGCCCATAAGCCAGCTGATGCCTCTGAACTATGTAAGTCATAAAACATACATGATCCAATGATGGGATTTTCCATTTCAATATTATTGATCACCTATAAAACATATGCCTTCATTGTAAACATTTCTAACTTTCAATTGTGCCAGATATAAAAGTGGAGAATAGAATTTATGTTTCATGCCGACATTCATGAGTTTTCACCTTTTGCCCCACTTTCTAAAGAAACTACAATAAAGTCTCTAAAGTTTATGAACAAAAACGAAATGTCCAGACTTTAATGAGATATCTTGATTTCCCATAATGCAGTGTCAGCGACAAACAGTTTATAGCGCAGTCTTCCTTTTTAAAACATTGCCAAGCTCAAACTGAAACATGAGACTGTAATGTAAAATAAGTGGAGTGCCCTTTTAAGTGTAATGTACTTGAAAGGCTTCTTGCTCATCTCTCTTCTGAGCAGCGTTTTATCAATTGTAATGTCTTTAAAGATGGTGGACCTCAGTCAATGTCGAGAGAAAATAATCTAATAAAATAAAGAAGCACTGAGAAGAACACTTGTTGCCAGAGAGAGGGAGACGTGGGACTGAGTGTGAGCAGGGCTAACAGGGAGCTAATGGGACATGTGTTCGATGTGGTCACATGGGTTTGGGAATTACCTGTGGTAATTGGGGGACGGGGAAGGCAGAAAGACAGATTGTATTACCTGAAGGACTTACACACATACTAGACATACACACACACACGACAACTCTAGAAGTAGCAGCTCAAGCAGCTTTGTCTACTTTTCAGCCATTAATATATACAGTATGTACACATTTACACTTTTGTCTATACATTTACAAATCTATGTTCACATTTACAAATTTGTCTACACATTTACTAATATATGTTTGCATTTTCAGATTTGTCTACACATTTACATATTTATGTATGCATTTACATATTTGTTTACACATTTACATATTCATGTACGCATTTACAGATTTGTCTACACATATACACTTTTAAGTCTACACATTTACATATTTATGTAGGCATCTACAGATTTGTCTACACATATACATTTTTATGTACACATTTACATATTTATGTACGCATTTACAGTTTTGTCTACACATTTATAGATTTATGTACGCAAAATGTTACACTTTTGTCTACACATTTACAGATCTATGCACACATTTACAGATTTCTATAAGCATTTACAGATTTGTCTACACATTTACAAATCTCAATAGGCTACACTTGCAAATCTGAATACAGATTTTAAGTTTTGTTTTTGTACACAGTTACAAATGTGATTACACACAGATTCTGAATACACATTGTCAATACACACACGGATTGAGATAGAGTTACACAACTCTCCACACGCATTTGCAAATTGTTCAGGTTAAAACCATAAAAAATGGATTAGGTCTTTGTGGTACAGAGGAGGTTTTGAGGTCGAGGTCCTGTGGTGCTTGACGTCAGCTGGGAGTTGTTTGACGTCTTCTCTGAAACTGTTGAGGTAAATCCAGGTAAACACAACCATCCCTTACTGAGTTATGTAATTATGAAGAAAAACTTCTATGAAGCTCAGACTGAGGAAGGACTTTATTCTTTGAGGCAACATGACTCATTTATTTGTATTGCATCCTTCAACAACAACAAGGCAATTCAAAGCCTCACATAAGACAATCTAGTGAATAGGAAACAAGGCTACCATGGTGCAGTGTATACAGGTCATCCCCACGTAGCCTGTATTCAAGCTGTGCCATAATGTGTACATTAGAATTAAAAGACTCCGGCATTACTGTTTAATGGCGCTGAACCAAATTAAACATTTAAAAGGCTCCACCATCAAAGTGATGTAAAGGGAAATAAATATTAATGAATGAACCAACGCTTGGTTCAAAGGGTTGGATGCTGGGAAAATTAAAAGGGAGCAAAGGGTATGCATGAAGAAGGATGCTCAGTGGGGAGAAGGCAGTACTGACGGGGTCTGATTCCTCCGAGACCACGCACACATAACCAAACGCATGAATTCATGTTACTGTGAGGCATGTTGGTTTAAAGCACATCTGTTTCAAACTGCGTAAACTGTATATGTTCACAATCTGTTGAGATCACGTGAAGCACGAAGTCATTAATACATGACAATATCTTGTCTTACATTTGTTTCAAGTCAGCCTTTCTGTTGCACAAATACTACATTAGCAAATAATGCATTCATATGTAAAGGCTTTCATCTGTATACTTTATTACCATATTTATGGCCTGCCAATCCCATATGAGGTGCATTTCAATGTTTCAATGTAGCCTGAGATGTTAGGTCAATAAATAAATATATATTGACGTCATTGCTATGCACAAACATTCGTTTATTGTCTTTTTAATGTCCTCACTAAGAAAAAAAGCAATGGAAAAATGTCCTTGGGGCAAATATATATATATATTTTTTAAACAGACCCTACTGTTGTTGTTTTTTTAAATATAAGCCTCTATCAAACGGTTGAGACATCACACACATAGTGCTGCATACAGTTATCATGCTTGTAATATGTTAATATACCAATATGCCAATTTGTTACCTTGCAATTAGTAGTATTACCAATATTAGTATTATTCCCATGTATTTATTCGAGATATTTACCATATTTACAGTAAGCTACTTTGAAAACATTAAATGTACCATATTAACAACAATGAATGATCAAACGTTTTTTTATTTTGTAGAAAATATTAAATTTTAATTGCATTATTAACTTTACTGCCTTTACCATACTGTTTGGTAGGGCATGTTTTCAAAACAATATTTGACCCTTATTAGACTTTGTTTTTGATATTAAGTTACATAATTCTGTTCAGTAAGACCTATGAAACTATGATATATTGAAAAAATATGCCTCGTGTCTGGAGGGACTTTTTTGTTCCTAACTTCCTGTAAGGAGGTGAACTGAAAAGGCTATTCAAAGACACAGCGACATCTAGTGGATTTTTTTTTAGCATAACATACCAAAACAAAGTGGTAGAGATTGAACACATTTTTACATTTTTTCATAACAATTCAATAGTGACTCAAAATGTGCTCTACTAAATAGTCGAGCAGAACATTAAAAGGTTATCGTACTGTCCTTCCACAAATCGGGTCAAACTCAGCACAACATTTTTATAAACTGAATAGATTGTACTGTAAGTATGCAATGTGATGTTTCATTTTGCAAAACACCACCTTCTCAGATTGAAATTAATAAGACATTAATAGGATGTATAATAGGTTTATCAGTGTATATTTGTACGTGACCAATGGGGTGTATAGGTCACTAGACGTGGTGAAATAATAGCGAGGTCAAGAACAACGGGGCAACATCACCGGCGTTACTTTGTCTTCCTGCAGAATCCCTTCTCCGACATTTGCGGCAGCTTTAAGGGCGCCGTAGGCAAGGTAGACAGCTCATCACAATGAATGACAAGTTGCGGGGGCGTGAACTTGACCAAATGAGGGGAAGAGGTGATGACTAATGATTCATTTCCCTGACTCCAGGCGAAAAGTTACATGTCTGTGTGCAAGAGGCTTCCAGTGTTTCATGCAGACAAAAATAGAGACATTCTCCTGCGAGTCAGAAAAGAGTTTTCAGTGACGGGGTGTCAAAAACTCTGTTTGACCTGAACATTTGTTTTAAAACTCTCTCGGTTAGGTAATCGAAACCACCCCCCTTTGATTCCTGTCTGTCATTTCAATCTGGAGTAAAGAGGATTCATCTAAATTCACGCATGAACAGCTTTGATCCTGTCCATTTATCAGGAAGTTGACATTGCTTTATTATATCAGCAAACCAGATCTATGATTCAAGAGCACACCCAATTACACACTCTGAAGGAGCGGACGTGTGTTTTTTGACATGTGACAAATATCATCGCCGTGTGTGGGAGATCTGATCCGTCAACACGAGGCGACTAACATTAAAATTCATCACATAGATCCTTACATTTAGGGCATTGATACTGTTTTAACAGGTTTGTCCCTGCTGCTACGAACAATAGGTGCCTTTCATTGTCTGACAGTTGGTGCGTGTCCACTGGCAGCAATGTTAAAGCATGGATGTAAAGTGAAAGTGTTTAAAGTAGAGCACATCGTGACGCATCGGGACACATTAAGACGTTAATTATTAAACAGCTCGTGTGTTGTCAGTGGACATTCAGCTATGCTCCACATCAAAACAGCCTCTTAAGTATTTTATCTGATTTTAAATTTGCAAATCCCTTTTGGTAAAAGTTTAATTCATCCTTTGCCTCAAAGTTTCAGGCCCACATGAGTTAAACATATGCAAATGAACTCGCAGTGACTTCCCAGCTGCATTAACTCACAATGCCCTCCTGCTGGATTTGTCCTCACGCTAACCCCATGTGTGGTGAGCGGGAAAATAATCGTCCCAGGTCGTATTCCCCAATGACCTGCTGTTTGCCTTCCAACTTGAACAGAAAGACCTCCTGTTTCTGAAAAAAAGGTCTGTCTATTTAGACTTAAATATTATGTAAAACAATATTCTAAAAAGATTCTGCAAGAACATTGTGAAGATGTTTGGAATAAATTTAAGGATTTGTGTTCCCGGCACTCTGATATGTAGCTTTGTCATAATAACACGACTGGGAAGCCCAGAAGGGTTTGAGCTTTTGCTGATTAATTAATTTGAATGGATTTTTTTTATTATTTAGAATCTTTTGCATTTATTATCTCAAAAGGAACAGGCGCCCGCACACTGAATAGATGCTCCCAAAAATAGGATTTATTAAGAGCCGTCAGGACATTTTGACATTGTCAAAATGTCATAATTGTACGTAATACATAGTTTTGGCTTGATATCATGTCGGGATGTGCATACACTACCTTGAAGTCCACACCTCTGCAAATTAGTATGAACATAATGTCTAGGAAACAGGATTGGAATTACGGTAGCTTTGAAATTGTGGAATTTCACCTTTAAAACAAACAGGATGTATTCTGTTGGAAAATGTGGTGAGATAAAAGTTCACACTGTAATAGCAATTGCAGAAGCCAAATGTAGTGTAACCTCCAGAGAAAAAGAAAAACATGACCGGTGAACATAATTTCGACATCATGTGGCAGAATACATTATTCCACAACGCTGGCTAAACTTCATTTCATGTCAGTGGAACGTCCTCCGTCCTATGTACACTTGTTTGATGATTTATTCACTTGGCGCCATTAGCTGTCGACACATCTGCAATTGTCCATGCGTGCGTGGCACCGAGCATGTGTGGAGTTTGTGGGGAGGGTGGGGGAACGAGAGGTGGAGAAGTGTGTGTGGGTGTCATCGTGACCTTGGCGTTTGCTTTTTACTGTTAGAGCCACAAGTGTTGACTTCATGTTGAGGTTAAAAGCCGTTTCATCTGCCAAATCTAAATATTTAATGAGCTCGGGAGCATGACTAAAGAACCCGCTCGTTCCTTTGCAGGCTTCTTGTGATCAAATAGATCTGTTGATGAAGCTGCTGTATGGTTCGTCATCTATGAGGGACTTTTTTTTTACAGTGTATTTGAGAGACAACATGTTGCAGCAGACACAAGTTGCTATAATTTAGAAGACTTGTGATATGGGGCTTTAAGACAAGTTATTACAGTGCAGATTACCAATATTACATTTGGCGTGATAAAATAAATTAGGTTTCTTAATTACAAGCACGTCCCCATGTTTGGGCGTAATCATCCTCAAGATCAGCGTTCTCTCTCCATCTCATTTTTATTCTCTCTCTGTCCTTCGTCTTCCTCCCCAAGCTCGCTGTTGTCAGTGCTTAGGATTTGGAAAATATCTGCCAACTATCCGGCGTGCGAGCTCCAGCCAGCTTCCGATGTGCCTGAGTTTTAAATAGTCCATGATTTAAACTACTCCCCCCCCCGTCTCCTGAGCAGTAGCTGCAGAGATGCTGCGTTATTCTAAAAAAGCAACCGGGGAGCATTTGTGTTGAAGGAGTTCTTTGCTGCCATTTAATGAAGCTTTATATCATGACAGCGTTTCCAAAAAGAAACACGCTCATCCTAATTTGAGAATCTCTAGCAGAGGTTCTATAACTTTCTTTCAGTCGACGCATTCATATTTTTGTATTGTCTGTATTATAATTTAATACCATTTATATGCTTTCAATCGGTATTTGACTGGCGTGCTTCTGTTTGCTGTTTGAGAAGCGTTTCTTATTGTATTCATGGGTGTTTGCCATCGCTGCAATTTTTCCAATTATCCGATAGAACAATTGAAAACAGGAAAAAACACCAAGGAAGGACTCGCCTGGGATGAATGCTCAATGAGAAAAAAGCAATCATGATATTGTTTGAAATCATTACCTGCCACCAGCAGCACCATCATTACAGTCAACGTAAAGAGGAGAATAAAGAGCATGGGAAGGTCTCCCACTTCTCAGAATATTAATGAACACAAGAGCACATCTGAATGAATAATGTGAAAAGAAGAACTGTGTGAACAGACTGCTCCTGTATGTGTTGTGTAGGTTTGAAGGTGTCGCTGCTGTGAGAGTGGATGGGATGCTGCTGTTGGTATACAGTGTGAGTGTGAAGGAGTGAACGCTCTCACCGCTCTCTGATTACTATTAAGTTGCCTTGAGCGAGACACTTGCAAGACCTGCTCGGTATAGGGGAAAGTAAAGTTGCTCCATGGCTGACAGTCCAAAATTAATGAGGCTTAAGGGAAAAAATGTCCTTGAAACATTATGAACGTCTGTGAATTTAAAGGGGACGGAAATGTCCCAAATGTTTAAGGGCAGCCTTTACTATTGTAGCCTGATTTATGGAAGTCGTAAGCTGCCAAGCAGTGCAGCTGCTGCTATGATCTCATTTCATTAAAATGCTGAATGTTCTCGGAAAAACATAAACCGGACAACAGTCCGCTTCCCATAAAGCATATATACTGTATACATAAATACAGTAGTAGAACAAAGGGAGGTGCACATAACAAATGATGGTGCAGTGCTTGAATACTAGAGGGTACTGGTTACTATCATAGACTGTATATAAGAAGTGGACGTAGTCATTATGACATCACTCATTGGTTTGTGGACTGCCGTTTTGAAGTCTCAAGTTTGGCATTTTGGCTGTAGTGTCAAAAAGGGAACCCGCAAGTTGGGGAAACTCTCGAGAGATGGTTAAGGTTAGGATAGGTTGCTAAGCAGCGAGCCTCGCAAGACTTTTTACAAGTTTTGGCAGATCTCAGATCAGATTTTTGCAATTTGCCGGTTATCCACACATGACCCATTCTAGCCGTTGCCATCTTGTTTTTTTTCGGCTGTCGCCATCTAGGTTATTTGCAACCAGAAGTACAACCGAACGCTGAATAAGACATTTTTAGGCGACCAAAAAGGTTACAATTAACTTTCATGAACTGAAAACAAAGGTTTAAAGGGTTAAAGTTGTAAAACGAAAACAGAGACAACTCCCAGACCGGACAACGCTGTAGAAGCAACCTGTCAATCACAAGGTAGCCACGCCCTAAAGCATCCCCTGCTTTATGGTCTATTTGACTCTAAATGGGACCATAATTTACTAAATGAACATCATGCTGTATTGAAGAAGACTTGAAACTAGCGATTGAGACCATAAACTCATGTTTACAATGTTTACTGAGGTAATAAATGCAGTATTGCCTGGTCTTCAGGAGTGCAGGGAGTGCTGACAGTATTTTACACTTTTTTTGTTTACATTGTATGAAATGGATTTATATCCTCACTGTCCTGCATTATTATTGTCAACCATAGTAACGTGGTTATGGGTCATCCATTCACTAACTCACTCCCTCTTCCTCTCCTCGCAGTTCTCATGCATTAGCTCCGTGTTGTTGACTGGTTATGCTGTGGCTGCTTCGACATACAGTAGCCTATGTTGATGTTCAAGCTTGCTTTTCTAAAATCAGAGTTGTGCTTTTTTTTGCGCTGCGTAAAAACTACATGGAGATCATCCGGACGAGCCGACGCACGGCACGGGACAGCGATCCTGCTGACATCTTAGTACTTGAGTAAATGTACTTAGTTACATTCCACCACTGGTGACAGTTATGAAGCTGTGACACACAGTAGACTATTCAGATATAATGTGTGTGCCAGTTTATCTGATTTGAGGCAGAAACCCTGTAAATTATAACAGTGAAAATGGAAATTGGATTGGAGGTGTGAGATGTGTATTTGAAGTGTCCACCTCTAGTGGCTGTGACCGGTAACTTCTACTCAGTGCAAAGACTGTACTGGTCTATTCGAAGTGGAGCAGAGGCCTTGATGTCAGTAGGACGTGACAGTAGACATCTTCATGTTTCTCTTTGTAGTGAAATAAAAATAAGTCCCTTATTTCCTGTTTTAAAGCCCAGTAATCACCCTTGAAGTGGAAATGAAATGTTCAACCAAGTTTAAGTGTCAGTAGGCAGTATATTTTTGGCATCATTGGGCAAAAATACCATAATAACCTTTCAGCATATTGTAATTCAAGTGTTCTGAGAGAAAACTAGACTTCTGCACCTCGCGGCTCTGTATTCAGGCTTTAGAAAATTGTAATAAATTATATTTAAAGTGTATTATCCACACAGATTTTTATCTGGCTGCCTGATTTGGACCACGACTTATTATGAACTTTTACTCACGCTGTCTGTCTCTGAGTCGCACATCTGGGTTCAAAACTCCATTTTCTTAGTGATGTTGATCTGCAGCAGGCGGTTCAACCCACACTACTCGACAAAAACCTGTCCACACGTCTGTATTTAACCTCTTGGTCCGTACTGACACAGCCCACAATAGCAGTCATCTGATAACTGAGTGCTGTGTCTGATGTCGGAGGTGTAGAGGGTGAACAGGAAAAGGAGACAAGACTGTCCCCAAAGGATGTGTGGTGTCTGACGCACACGTCTGCAGCCTGACATAGTGTGGCTGACCAGTCAGGTAGTCTGTGAGGAATCACTGCTACACAAACTTTAAAAAAAGTCTTGTCAAATATTAAAATTTCTCCTCTAAAATGGGAACCAGTGGGTTAGATGATGAGCCATATTATGTAGCTTTCTGTAATATCATCATACTTTAATTTAGAGAGGTTTAACATACTGTAGGTGAATTCATTAATTGATCCTGTGAATTTAGATTCTTTTGATAATCACATTTTCTTTAATTTACAGTATCATCACTGCTGAAAGAAGTATACAGATCTCTTACTTAAGTAAAAGTAGTAATACCATAGTGGAAAAATACTCTATTATAAGTAAAAGTCCTGCGTTCAAAAGTAAAAGTACAAAAGTATTAACATCAAAGTATACTTAAAGTACCAAAAGTAAAACTCCTCCTTATGCAGAATATATGTTATTGTATTATAATTATTGATGCATTAATGTGTTCATTACTTTAACATTGCAGCTGGTAAAGATGGAGCTAATTTTAATTACTTTATATACTTGATAATTATGTACTTGATAATACATAGTTTATTAGTTGATTTATATATTTTGTATTAATAATCTGAATCTGCAAAGTAGTAAATAATATTGTCAAATAAATGTAGTGGAGTAAAAAGTACAATATACAATAAGTATAAAGTTACATAAAATGGAAATACTCAAGTAAAGTACCTCAAAAAAGTACAGTGTTAGCCTAAATGTACTTAGTTACATTCCACCACTGTTTATCAAGCAGCATCAGAGCTAATATTCTGGGCCGCAGTTTAAGTTTCATTTTTTTCTTCTCCAACAACAGAGCTGATAAAACATACGCGATTCAGTCTGAATATTTTCCTCACATAAAAATCTTTGCCTGTAGGGTGTAGTTTCTGTCTTTGTTTTTGTATTTATACCCTCATATTTTAAAGTGAACACTAAAAATAGATGAGCTATTGCTTCATCTCCCACTTGCGTCATCCCTGTTTCTGTTGCATCACAGCTCACTTGTGTCACCCCCCCTCCCTTGGAGCTTTGGAGCTTCTAAAACGGTGCCTTTCCCCTAAATCAATGCAATATACTGTAGTCCCATATGTGAAATAAATGTGCAGCTTGATGTAATTGCCTGAGGAGCACAGTTACTTCACAAATGAAAAATATGCTAATTACTAAAAACACTGCATAAATGCAATTTCTTTCTAAATGAAAATGACTGGCAGTCACAAGCATGTGCACACCCACGCACACACACACACACACACACACACACTAGGTCTACAGAAGTTTGAACATACACATACACACACGTATAAACAAGTATACAGAAGAATTATTCAATTCCCTCTCTGTTCTCTTTTTGATCGATCACACATACTGAACTATGCAAGCAGTGCCCAGCGGGACGTTCTGCTCGCTGTGCCCTTTGGAAAACTTATGCAACGCTTTATCAGCATCCTTTTGAGTTAAGGATGTTTTCCAGTATCTAATATCCACAACTGATATTATCCATTCAGGAGCAGGCCTGGGATCAAGCTTTGTTACAGCAGCAACCACCCTGCTGATGTACTTTTGGGAATGAATCATAGCCTTTGTACAAATGAATCCTTATCAGCTGCAGGGGGCGGCGTTTTGTAACCAAACCGATGTGACCTTTGCTATGGAATCAACAAATAACAGGAAACTAAAAGATAAGCAATCAATACAGTATCACACAGGCACACCTCCTCCTTAAATGATGGAAGAGGAGTTCCTGTAGATTTTATTTTACTGATCCACCCTCAAAAGAAAGGAAAAAAAAGTGACCTTGCTGAGGGTGCAACAAAGACAGCAGTGGTACCGGTGGTATTTATGTGCATCTATGAGTTTGAATAAATCATTTGATATGGGAGAGAACAGACTTTCCAGCAAACCTACCTAGAAACAAACCTGCTTTTTTCAATATCAGGCCTATCATGCTCTTCAAGAAGAGGGAAAGCTGCCAGCTGTCTTCCTCCATTAATTTAATCTGACCGTTTTGTCTCTTGATAGTGTGTTTTATTCAATTTGAGTCTCATAAAGCAGCCATGTAAAGAGGTTACTCATAACATCTCTGGGTAATGTAATCGCCTATACATAATAAATTACACCCACATGACACAATTGATCTTTAATGACCTTCAAGTGTATTAGTGAAATTAATTTGACGTACTGTATAAATAACACCTTTCAATAATAAAGTAGATGATCTTCTTTAGGCTGAGGTGGTGGTGATGAAAAAGACAGGACTGCTTTGTAAAAATAGGTGTTTATATAAATATTATACAAATATATATATAACTAGAATTACTGCCAACCAGTCAAGTTGCTGTTTACATCCATGTCTGTCCAAAATGTCATCCATTCATCATTATATCCTGTTATACATTTCTGAGAAACTGTCATAATTAGCATGTGAATTCTTGAGTTATGGCAAAAAACATGTTTTATGAGGTCACAGTGACCTTTGAACTTTGACTACTAAATTCCAATCAGTTCATTTTCAAGTCCAAGTGGATGTCTGTGCCAGATGTAATAAAATTTCCCTCCAGGCCTTCCTGAAAAATCGCTTTCACGAGAGTGTGATGGACGTGAGGTCACAGTGACCTTGACCTTTGACCGCTAAAATCTAATCAGTTCATCCTTGAGGACATTTGTGCAAAATTTGAATAAATTTCCTCCAGGCGTTCCTGAGATATCGCGTTCACGAGTATGGACGAGAATGGACGAGAATGGACGGGACGGATGGACAACCCGAAAACATTATGCCTCCAGCCACAGCTGTCGCCGGCGCGGAGGCATAAAAAGCACCAATGACCAACAATGAAATAAAAAATAAAACGTCTATATACAAGTCAAATTTTCTCTAAGTTGTAAACAATAAAAATAGTGCAAAGAAATAAACATGGATAAGTTAATCTATTTGAAATTTCTTTGGAATTACTGCCAAATTACTGCCAATATTTACCTCAAAATGTATTGAAAAAGACTTTGTTATAAACATTATTTAACAATTATATTCCACTATTTCTCAATAGCTGGTAATTAATTTAATACATTCCCAGGAAAAGAATACAAAGTTAATTGTTTTGCTTTATTTCTATGTCTGCTGCTAAATAGATGATAATTAGCAAATAAGTTCTTTGAAATTTCTTAAAAAATCTCCCTGAATCATGACATCAGCTATCAGGTATGTGTAGATAATAATTCACAATGGCGAGATTTGTGCCTGATCAGAAGTGTCTTCTATTAGTTTTGTGTCTTTTCTGGTTGTTTTGGAAGGAAGTGTATGAATGTAACTGTGCTGAACTAGGTTGAGACCATGTGGCGCATGACAAGGTCAGAGCCTTGATGTCAAATATCAGCTACTCTTTACATGTTTGGTATTCACCTAATCCC
>CAKALG010018560.1:11273-26304 GCA_916700815.1 Helicolenus hilgendorfi | reverse complement strand
ACGCTCACCGACGGCCCTGAACTGTCCGTCGGCTTGTTGTGTCAGGGCCTTAACTGGATCCTACTATCTGCCCAGGTATGTACAGTAAGTACAGGCTGAGCTAAACTGAGCAGCCATCCAAATGCACACAGATTAATGAACATACCATTAATGCAAGATCTCTAAGTTACTGCTGTCATCTTAATCTATCTATGGGCACCATCCATTCCAATGAGCCCACCAAATATTACAGAATTGCATTTACTGCAGAGCTATCTTACCTATCTTCCATCTTAACAGTGCCATGCAGCCCCGCCCTGGGAAGAGGACATAATGAGGCAAACCTGTATTCACTTTCCTTGATTGAGCTGCTGAGCAGCTGCTCTACACAAATATCCCATGCAGAACAACAAAAATCCTATAAAATAAACAAATTAACCAAGCTTGTGTCATTTACACACCTTAATTGATAATGTTTCAAAATAAACTGAAACATCAGACTACAATTAATAATTAAGCAGACACAAAAACACTATTAATTTTGCGAAACGGGGCCTAGTGAAAAGGGAGAAAAGCAACCTTGTCACAGACAGGCTATCACATGAAGGCAGATGCTGTGTCGTTGCCGTCATACGCTGACATCCACAACCTCCATCTATCTTTTATTGCCTGCTTTGCATATCAAGGCCTCCTGTTTAACACCTTTCTGTGCACAAGACAACACAGAAAATGAGAGAGCGGTTCGTTAGCGACCTTGAAATGCATCAATGACAAGGAGGCGAGGAGTAGGAAATTGTTCAAGAGAGACTTAATATGGTGTTTTGCGTACTTGTGTTGACTTGGCAAAATGGATATTTGACTTGGAATGGCTATTAAGTGCATTATTTACAGCACATTAGCCATGCACCTTTGCATGTACTGAAGGAGGCTGTTCTTTCTTATTGGTCTTTGTAGCTTCACTCTCTGACTCTTTTACGATGTCCTGCTAATGAGGATGGGGATGCTCAATGAGTACGGTGACCAGACTAGTGATGTGTCGGTGCGAACGAGCCGGCTCTTTTAAGTGAGCGATGGGAGCCGGCTCTCATCCAAGAGACGTTTTTTTTTTTTTAATTCAAGGCAGAATGATAGGATGATCCTCTCCGTGCCACGGGCACTCCATGCACTGACTGTGACTGAATGTTGTGTTATTGTCGTCCGTGCGACCAATCAGGTGATGACAGACGAGGATCATACCATCAAGCAGGGAGGGGCAGGAGTGCGCGGCGCGCTGACGGTCTACAGGCACAGAGAACGAGGGAGAGGAGGAGAGAAAGAGAGTCTGGTGCGCGAATAGCAGACAAGATGAGTGACAGTCGGAAACGAAGCAGCATGTAAAATTATGGTATTCTGGAAATTATAAGGTTTAGTATAACTATATTGAATAACTCAAGTGATATATTTGCACACATACTAATCATAGGTCAAAACAGCGCTAAATTATAAAAGGCAGAAGTGATAAAACGAAGAGCCGTTTGGGAGCCGAAAGAGCCGGCTCTTCTTGGTGAGCTGAGCCAAATGATCTGGCTCACTAAAAAGAGTCGGAATTCCCATCACTAGACCAGATGTCCCGGTTGGTCCAGGATTTTCCTGGTTGGGACCAGGACCAATCTGGTCCTGGAGACACCTACTGTAGCAGGAACTACCACAGAGGTGGTTTGGAGTACTTTGCCAGGTGTTTATATTTCTGTCTGTGGACAGATTTTCACAGCGCTGGCATCAAAACCGAGCACGATGCAGTCACAAAAGTGAATAGTTTAGATCAAAATGAAGGTTGAGTTCAGTGATGGGCGTGGTCCGAGCAAGGGCGGTGGAAGCATGGGGGTAGGAAGTGGGGAAGGGGCCATTGGTCCCCCATTTCACGCCCCTGGTCCGATTTGGCGTCGCGGCCGGAGTGATCCCATCGCAGAATGGTCTCTATAGTAATAATATTATATTTGTTTTCAGCGCTTACATAGACGTTATCATGTCCTGTCCCACTTGTTATCACCTAAAAATCACCTCCAAAATTATGAAAACATAAACAATGCCCAATGCGTCAGAATGCAAAACTAATTTGTCTGTATGCATGTCAATCAATAAATCAATGTATCGTTGTCAAGGCTTTTGCTATGACACTTCTGGTGTCAATCTGTCAGTACGCCAACAGTTAGCTGGCATGCCAAAGAGAAAGTCAGTCTTTTTTAAAGAGCTTCAGGAGGCTTACTCCTTCCTTCGTAAAGCGAAAAAATTAAATTGCTGCCTTCTGCACACACTGCAAGAGTAGATTTTTCGGTTGTGCACAGTGGAAATAACAATTTAAAAGATCATATTAAGACAGCCAGATAGCAATAGACAATAACTGGCAGAAAATGTGTCACAGTTGGCCATTTAGTCGACAGCCTGCGCTTGTGCACACTGTTAAAACACACAAAATGTATTTTTCTTGGCTTATGTTGAGCAAGGTCAGGAAGTGTTCCGTTATGCATGCTCTCTTCCTCTAGTTAGCATGTGACAATCAATAATTATATTACACCAATGCAGTCCTGTTTAGTGTTTACTAGTGTTAGTATACTGTTTTCAAATAGACTAAGTTTTGGTGGATTGGGAGACAAAACATCACTTTTTGTCTGCTGAGGCGCTGTCCATGGTGCTGAAACAATTGTTTCCCATCCTGATGAAATGCCTATGGTGCGAGCATAAGTGGATACATATGCGTGTGCATGAACGTGCGTTACACGGTCAGGGTAACGGTTTGGGGTTTGAAAATATGGTCACCCTATTAATGAGGTAAAGATCTACCTTTTCTATGTGTATTTTTTACATTTCTGTTTGTGTACGTTTTTAACAAACCAGATGTAACATCTTAATTTCATAAAACTTTGGACTGGCATGGCTAGCAGGTTCACCCTGCTTAAAGGTCCCACATTATGCTAATTTTCAGGTTCATACTTGTATTTTGTGTTTCTTTTAGAACATGTTTACATGCTGTAATGTTAAAAAAAAACTTTATTTTCCTCATACTATCAGCCTGAATATGCCTGTATTTACCCTCTGTCTGAAACGCTCCGTTTTAGTGCATTTTGACAGAATTGCAACAGAATTGCAACAGAATTGCAACAGAATTGCGTTGCTAGGCAACAACTTGGGTCCATGTTTACTTCCTGTCAGCTGATGACATTCACATAAACTGCAACAGGAATAAACCGGGACACATTTAGAAAGTTTACATTTAAAATTGTGTCAATCGTCTAAATATTGTATATTCGTGACATCACAAATGGACAGAAATCCTGACAGCTTGTTTCAAATGCAGAGTTTCTGAATATGGGCTGTGTGTATTTCCCTGTGGATTTGAGTGTTTCAATACTTTCACATAATATAATAAAAAAAGATGAAAATCTAATTTTTTTTATAATATGGGACCTTTAAAGTCTACTGTCTCTAGCTCTTTAACAGATAAATACGAGAGAGGTATCGATCTTGTCATTTAAAGGAGCAAAATGTAGCACTGACAGCTAGCATTTAAAATGCGTAACGGCAGTCCAAATTCAAAACATTGGAGCCGTGGCCTGTCCGCTTCTGTGGTTCGACTGATAGCAGTTAGCGCACGTTTTCCGCAATTTGAGGGTTACCTCATAGACACGACCGTGTTAGCCTCTGGCCAGCAGTAGCTAGAGTCACTTCACCGGTGTGTCTCAAATACTCGCTGCCTTGATAACCCAGCTGCACACGGACCGCAAAGAGGATGTGCCGGGGGTAATCAGGTCGGGTAGAATCTAACGTTAACTTATCTCTGTTGATCCAGTTCGTTTTGGGATCACACTGGCTAAAAACAAAGACGTTCTGGACCAGAATAGAAATTTTAGAGGAGAACAGACTGGCTGTAGCATTGTTGTCAGAGAAGCCAGTATTTCAATTTAGCATGTTTCCTTAATCTCTGATGACATATCATGGTAATTTTATGATAGAAGTAAATTACTTATTGGCCCTCTAACTCTTAACAAGAAAAAACATACGTTTATTTCCAAAAATGTCCATCTGTTCCTTAAAGACAGTAAGAGAGAGGTTGGCACGAGAATGTAAAAACACCTTCAGTAGATGCACTATGTATTCCCTCAAATTGTTATTAACGTGAGAGTATTTACATTTTAAGCATCTCCATTAGAGCTCTCTCGCGAACCATTCTGCAGATGGACACAGGTAAGTAAAGTGAAAGAGTTTATTTTCCAACCGAGAGGAAAAAACGCAGGCAGGAGGGCAGGGAGCTGGCCGGCCGGTGGCGAGGAGAGAACAGAACACGAGGACTGAGAACATGGAATATCTCAGTCACAGGAGACACGGAAGCTGGTGCAGCATCGAGGCACACAGGATAACCTGAGCACAGGAAAAACACAGGTACAGTAAGTACGGAGATCACGAGCAACACTACAAAAATAGAAATATATAGAGAGAGAGAGAGAGAACCAACACAAAAAGACCTACAAACAAAACCAAAACTAACAGAATCATCACACATTCATTTTCACAAAAAATTGAAAAAGTGTTCAAAACAAGAATATCAAAACCTGAAAAAGACAAGATGGAAGAGGCATTTCATCCTCGTCGGATCCTTTTAAAATGTCTTGCTTCATTTCACAAAAGAGACCGTGGTATGTTGTTTTGCACAGGTGCGGGAATAAGAGACAGTTTATCAATGAAGTCATCATCACAAATGTGTAGCTCAAGAGGATCCATGGTCATTGATTGTTAACTGGTTGCCAGGCAAAGTTCAGTTTCAGTTGATAAATCACCCCGGTGTCTGCTCAAGACGTGATGAAATGAAATAGCAGAGAGGGCCATGAGTCTACATTACGCTCTGTGGAAGGAAAGACCTTGGGAACCAAAAAAAAATCATCTTCTTATTGCAGACTCTTAATCAAAACACATTACAGACACATGCTGGAGGAAGGTACCCTCATCTCAGCGCAGATCAAGGTCGATGTTGGCTCTTCCTCTCTTTTCACCGCTTTCATCTGGAGCATGTAGTACAGCTTGACATGAATATCCATAACCTTGAGAAGAGATTCCCTGCTGTGTCAAGGATGGTAATACAGCTGGGATTATATTTAAAGAACATATTTGGCAAAAGACTCATTCGCGTTAGAGTTGTTTCCATTTTCATTTTATTTTATTTTGCACAATATGGGTGGTGAAAAGATGGCAATTGAGCTAAATGCACTGTTAAGCTGTAAAATGATTGCTCCAGCCGGTGGGCGGTGCTTGATTTTGGCTAAACTGTTTTCAACATGGCAGTCGGGTCACAAACTTTCTCATTTTACAGCTAAACAGTACACTACAGGGTGTTTCTGAAAACATGTGAAGCGAGAAATAGGCATTACAGTAACAGAATATTGATTCATATTTGAGTTTGACTAGTTTGACAGTTTGATCGGAGTTTGCCAGGTTTTTGACTGACAGCTGCTTATGCCTAGTTCACCTCACACGACTTTTGCCCTGATTTTCCGCTGCCCGACAAAAGCCCCAGGTCAAAGGCAAATCTGTGTTGGCACACCACTCTAGCGTCATGTGTGAGCTGCTCAAAGACGCTCGCCGATGCCTCGCAGAAACATTTCAGGTATCTAGCATACTAAATATCTGGACCTGTCGGGCGGCCCACAAGCTACAGCCAATGTGAGACACGGGTTGAGAGAAAACCTGGGAGAGGAGGGGTCACCTGTAACAAGAGGAACTTACTGTATGTCCTGCATTTGCAACACGGAGCAAAGTGGTTGTTGCACCTAGAGGAATAAATAGTAAAAAAACAGGCTATTTTGTGAACACGTGCCAACAACAACATCATCATATAATGATACCATCATGGTATGGTATCATGTCATTTACCATGTCACTTGTCGCGTGTGTTTTTGTGAGACCTCGTTGGCGATTCTTCCCGGAGAAAGACCTTGTAGTGTGTGACCCCCTATCGCCGAACAACCATGTAGTGTGAAAACCACAACAACTTAAAGACTCCCCATTACAAGACAGCAAGTTGTGTAGTGTGACCAGTACAGCGATCTGACAACTTTTAAAGTCATGTTGTGTGAACTTGGCTTTAGAGACTCCTCGGCTCTGATTGGTTGTTTTCCTTCAGGTACATTGAAATCTTGTAAATGCCATTAGGGGCACCATAGGACGATGCAGAGGAACATGATTTTTTTCCCACAGATTACCTGTCTCATGCACTACTGTGAGGATACAGTGACCGTTCTATGAAAAATAACTTGCTCAAAGTTTCCCGACTGCAGCTTTAGGGATCAGGGTGACATGGCCAGCAGATTGAGGCAGGTGATGCTACATTATCAGAGTGATGAGTGAGGGAAAATAACAGTTGATGGATGAAGGAGAGAATAAAGAGACCCTTTAGGCCTGGTTGAATATATTGCTACTGTAATCGCCACTAATACCTGCCAATGGCCCATTCAACGATTGTCACAAGTTCAGGGCGTTACTTAACCTTGCTAAGCCTAAGTAGAATGAGAGTGAAAATTATAATTGAGTGGTCATTACAGATGAGGATCTTGTGTTAATAGGTGCTAAATGATCATCCAGGAGGGAATAAATGAGTCTGAATGGCAGAGTGGGAGATGGTGGATGAAGGAGATTAGTATCATTATTATTGGATAGTATGGTTGCTATTGGCATTTCCAGAATTAAAGTTATAGGAAGCTGTGAGGAGGAAATCCTCCACGTTGGCAAAGCTATAAAGCAGGACTTCTAATTAGGTAGTGGAATGAAAATACTCAAGCAATGGATGGTTTTGTTTTGAAGCCACAAAGAGGCGGAGGAAGAGTCACCCTGCCTTTCCCAGAACAGTTTTTTTCCTCCATTTAAAAATAAACTTTGTTTTCAACTTTGTAACCATTAAAGTTCCTGCTTGTCCTTCCTTTCAGTACTCACCTTGTCCTACTTTGTCATCTCTTGCGTCTCGGAGAATATTTCTCTTAGGTGCTTTTTACCCACCCATCAGTGCCTGATACGAATCACAAGAATAAAACATGAAACATGAATCAGTTGAGGCCAAACCGATATGGAAATATGTGCCAATACATCACACGGTATTCTACATGGGAGGTGGGTGTTAAAGGCTGTACATGAACTACAAACTGCTGTGATTAATGTAAACTGCACCCATCATTTCCTCATGAGTATCCAGCACAGGTTAATAAGCAGTTACTTTGTGCTTGCGGTGCATATATAGCAGCATGCATCTGTCTATTTCACTCGCAGCAACACTACACTGGGAATGAATACAGTTTTTTAAAAATGTCTGTTGAGTCAACTGTTCTTTGCTGCCAACAGAAGGTTCAGTTCGATCCAAAAGGTCGTCTTTTAAAACCTCCATCAGCCCCAAATCCAATACAGTATAGTACAAATAATAGGTACTCTTTAGCAGAATAAGCACTGATCAACCAAGACGGCTTAACTCCGAAGTGTTCACATCTATACATGTCAAAGTCAGAGATCACACATTACAGAATAATTGAAGGCAATAACAGAATTCCAGCAGATATAAACTAATCTCAGTTGCGAAGTGATGCATGAGTAACAAAGGAAGACAACAGGGGTGTTAAGTCTCACTGCTCGTTAAAATAGTTTGGAAAAATTCGGGGAGTTTTTGATGATTGCATTCATTAAAGTTGACAGCTACCCGTGTACAGAGCTGACATCAAAATGCAACCCAGACTTCACATAATGTTGAATCTCTGTGTTGCTCAAGAGTCTAGAAAGCGTATTAAAAAAAAAAATGTTAAAGTCATAAATAAATGGACTTTTTGGAGTTGAATTTTTCACAACCAACTGAAATTGGGTTTTTATTATGGCACTAAAGAACCAGAACCAAAAATAAAATGCCCATTATTATATCTGCTAAATTATCCCAGCTGCTGTCAGCATGCACCAGCGGACAAGCACTCTCTTCTAACCTGTCTGGATGAAAATCATTTTGTTGCCTTTATGTCCAGCACCTGTCGACAAAAGAATAGGAAAAAAAGCAATAAAAACTGTTTTATTCTCTCTTTATCCCTCACTCGCTTGCTTATTAACTTCCCCCATTCATCTTTTCTCCTTGAAGAAAGAAATCAGACGGTTCGAGAGGCTGAGGACTTTCTGTACAATCTGCTTAAATGTATCATTGGGTGAGTCACAATCATTCACAGACAACACTGTTTAATGTGTCCTATAGATCAGTCACTCTCCTCTGTGGAGCGGAGCACTGCTATTAAAGTATGTACTTGCAGCTAATGACTTTTTAAAGCGTACTCCTGTATTCGCTATAGAGAGGCAAAGTCTCTTCCCTTCCAGTGTCCCCCCATGGGACCTTCTTCGAGTACATTAGTCAACGCCGAGAGACAAATAATTTATATAATATGTCTAGCGCTTTTATTGTGAAAGGGAAGAACGGAAGTAGTGAATCTGGTATGCACTGCTTTTGTCAAGGTTGAAAGGAGTAATAAAGTTTGCTGTCCTCGTTTGGACGCAACTGAACCGGTTCCGCACAACGTGATCGGTTGATGCCTTTATTTCCAGTGCAAAAGCTCACAAAATCTCGTTCCAAAGAAAAAAACGACATCCCTTTATATTGCGTTCTGTGCGTAGACTGTAAATAAGATGTGAACGTAGTCACCGTGACGTCACCCATTAGTTTGTGGACTGCCGTTTAGAAGCCTTGAGTTTTTGGCCGTCACCATCTTGGTCTTTTGCAACCAGAAGTAACAAGAGAAGGTGGAGCTAAGTATAACCGAACGCTGAATGAGGCATTTTTCAGCCACCAAAGAGGTTATAATGAACTCTCGTGAACTGAAAACACACTGTGAAATGGTTAAAAGTTCTAAGACGAAAATGCGGCTAACGCCATAGTAGCTACGTGTCAATCACAAGGTAGCCATGCCCTAAAGCATACCCTGCTTTATGGTATATTTGACTCTAAATGGGACCATAATTTACTAAATGAACATTATGCTGTATTGACGAAGACTTGAAACTAGCGATTGAGACCATAAACTCATCTTTACGATGTTTACTGAGGTAATAAATCAAGTGAGAAGTAGGGTCACATTCTCATAGACTTCTATACAATCAGACTTCTTTTTGCAACCAGAGGAGTCGCCCCCTGCTGGCTATTAGAAAGAATGCAAGTTTAAGGCACTTCTCAGACTGCGGCGTTGCCCACTGGTTCTGTGTGAAAGTACTTATGACAAAAACAACAGTTCAAAAAAATATATAGATGTGCGGATTAATCTCATGAAAACATGCGGGGGGTGTGTAACGATCTTTATACTTTGACAGTTTTAACAACGAACTGTGACTTTGTTGACTTGCAAAATGATCTTTTAAATGACAAACATAAGTGTGATTCATGGCGCAATTCAAATGGGATCAAAACAAATGTTTGTGTCTTGCCGTTAACTATGGTACACGTTTTTTCCGAAATAAGATCCCATGGTGGTCAACCGGAAAGGGAGGGACTTTGCCTATTGTCTATTCTTAAGTACTTGAAAGCACAACTTCCACTGATCCATTTTCATGGGAATATTTCCACTTTGACTAAGATGACAAGAAGAAACCATGAAAGGCCTTGAGATGAGCTTTCGTCACCCTTCTGGACAAGCCCATACCCTTGATGCTTCACCAGACAAGGACAAAACGGACATCGACACCGATACATCTTGCTTCCCTGCTCTGGCCTGACTTCACTACTGTATATGGGGCCCTACATAATAGCTTTGGCTGGGACACACTTCATTTCCGAAGCTCACATTAATGTGTTGAAACAGACTGACTTAATCTTTTACGTGTGAAAGGCCCCATGTGTTCCATTGCCAGGCTTGGCTAGACATTTGGGGCTCTTCCCAGCGGACATTTATCCCCTGCATGATTGCTTAATGGTGCACTACCTGCTATCTGTAACCACTGTCTTAGCTGCTTCTTCTGAAAAGTGAGACATAGGAATGGTCGACAACTTCGTCGGGTTATCCAGAGCAATAAAGAACTTTCTCAGGGTCGTATGAAGGCAGCGATTACAATGGACAGATAACTGTGGAATGCCATTTTGTATTGATTCCAAAGTTTATTTTTTATTGCGCTGTTTGTTGCATTCTGGGCATCTCACGTTATCCATTTGGCACCTCTGGCATTTTTGTGGAGCATTAACAAAAAAAACTTGAGTGGAAACGCCAGCAATTTGAAAAAAAGTCTAAATATTGCAAAAACATTTTTACGCTGGGCTGAGGTTGAAAAGTTGGTGCAAAAAAATCAATACAGCCTGGAGAAACATAAGTGGAGCACTTGGAGCTAAAGTAATTTTTGTTGTTGGTATATTAATTCTGTTTTTTACTTTGATTGCATAAATAAAGCTGCCAAAAATGCATCAGTGTGATAAGGATCAGATTTACTCCTGAAAGCATCATAGAGCGCCTTGGGTTTAAGGCATTCGGTGGGAATGATCATATCAAGTAAGCTAAACTCCATCAGATAGGCCTCCACCATGCTCTCACTCAGGGACATGCTTCTAGACAATCTCCAGCTCATTAGTAATCGAAATCCCGTGGATCCCAGATCCTGTTGACACCGAATGATGTCTTACTACATCCGGGGGTTAGAAACAGCAGCTTCTATGTTCAGATAATCATCATGTGCTGAGTTAAAACATGTTTTACTGAGGTGTTTTGGTGGCCTAGTAGTCAAGATGCATACCATATACTGTGATCCAACACAGCCTCACGGTAGTTTGTGAAATTCTCCTGAAATTGAATCTATTTGATGCGTCTCACGGTAGTTTGTGAAATTCCCCTTTTTTTTCATGACGTTCACTATGACTTTCAACAACGTATTTTTCGTACGTTTTCCTACGAATGTCCAGCAGCACATTTAAATTTCCACTTGTCTTTTCAAAATAAAACTACTTATAAATTAGGTTTAGGAATAGATCGACATGGTTGAGCTTAGGCAACAAAACTACTTTGTTAAATTTTGGAAAAGATCGGGGTTTGGGTTAAAATAACAATGGAAGTGGCGTAACTTAAGTATGGAGGTAACATGACAAAAACTACTTCGGTAGCTTTAGGAAAAGATCTCAGTTTGGGTTCAAATAACTCAGACTCCTCGGGGAAAGTACGGTGTTTTTTGACCCAGCCATCCACCCAGATCTCCTCCCTACGTGACATTCACTGCTCTCTCTCTGTTCACAATTACGTGGATCACATACAAATTGATTATTGTAGCTTTCTGTGATGTGGCTGACAGGTACACCCTCTGCTGTTATTCAAACCTGTGCATCCACTAGCTTTGCTGTTAGTAATGAAAAAAAAGTGTGCCTCTCAAGGCCATCAACTCATCCTTTATTCCTAACAACATCAATTCATTTTTGCTTTTCTGTTACGGATGGTATCCCCATAAGTCCACAGACCCAGGCTAAGTCCTCTAACCTTGATACCCTGCCACTCCATGGTCACTGAAGATTAATAGATAAAGAGGTGCATTTTGACAGCCTACTCTAAACCAACAAAGGCTCACATGTTTTCACAGAGTTTCACATTAGTTTCAGCTAAGTGCAGTATAGACAAAAACAAGGGTTGCATGGCTGTACTCTCTGCAGCCCAAATGTATTGGAATTGCAAGCCCTAATATCACAGCCTTCAGCTCATTCATGCATTTAATTTATCTGATACTCCCATGCCACTCAAAACTCCACCTCACCATTACAGCTTGTTCAAAAACGCTGCCAAAAAGGCTCAGTCTCCAACTACTCTCATCATATCTGCCCAATTTGAGTGTCTCGGCACTGGTTTCACTGAGGCTAAAAGTGCCTTTTAGAATCAGTGTTGAGGTTTTATTGATTACTTTAAAAACACACGTAAACATGGTTTACGTGACTGACCTTTTAAATCTGTGAGCGATAACTGAACCCTGAGGTGCAGAAAATCTTTTCGTCTAGACTAAAAAAAAAAATATGGATCTTTAGCTGCTAAATGCGCCACTATGTTCACCGACTAGTCGCTAACTTTGTCTGTGTGCCGTTTGGTCTGATGTTGAGAAGAACGCTGGGAGGGAACCAAAACAGTTAAGTTGCAGACTAAAGACGATGAATGCAAGGTAGAGCTAAGGTGAACTGCACAGTCTGTGGGCATCTTGTGTGCATTTCACACTATGCATGGTCATTTAATCTATTTGAAAAAGAAACATATTGATTAGAGCAGCTTTGAGAAAAGCAAATCAGTGTCATCAACTAAAAATCCAAGAAAAAACACGGATGCCATTGTTTAATTGCTAAATAATCATAAGCAATGCAGTACAAGAACATTACAACCAATAAAATCCCATGTATGTTACATCTAATCATTAGCTGATCAATCAAAACAAATAAATCTGATAACCAGCCTCCAGATGTCGTTGTGTTGTTGAATGGATGTAAAAAGAAAAAGAAAAAAAAAATGATGTCTCTGACTGCTCAAAGAAACAATTCGAGATTTTGGGAAATACACTTAAACAATATCTTGCCGGGAATGAGATGAGAGGAGTTAAGTATAATGCCACAGCCAGCAGCTGGTTAATTTAGCTTAACATAAAGAGTGGAAACGGGGAAACAGCTAGCCTGGCTCTGTCTCAAGGATAAAAGAAAATTTGCCTAATTAACACTTTATATCTCATTTCTTAATTCGCACAAAAAATGTAGAGTGGTTTTGCTTAAGTTAATGTGCTGGACTATTTCTTGGCAGGGTGTAGTGACTTTCCGTTGTCATCTTGACCATACAGCTTTCGCTGCCCTCATTGTTCAACGTTTTCAACTTACTGCAGCTGCTCGCCGTGTGACCATGACGACCAATACCTCGACATCGTGACTTGGGTGTGTTTTTTCCTCCTGTGAACCAGAGTGTATTTCACCAGTGTTTCTGACCGGTAGAACTTGGACTTGGGTGTGTTTTTTCCCCCTGTGAATCGGAGTGTATTTCACAAGCGTTTCTGACCGCAAGAGCTTGGAGGTGGGGGTGTTTTTTTCCCCGTGAACCGGAAGATATTTCACCAGTGTTTCTGACTGCGAGTCGACAAAGTTGGGTGTGTTTTTTTTCCCTTTGAACTAGAGTGTATTTATCCAGCATTTCTGACCGCGAGTAGCTGGACTCGGGTGTGTTTTTTTTCCTTTGAAGCAGAGTGTATTTCACAGGTGATTCTGACTGTTAGCAGCTTGACTTGGTTGTGTTTTTTTCCCCATGAACCTGAGTGTATTTCACAGGTATATCTGACCGCGAGTAGCCGGACTTGGGTGTGTTTTTTTTCCTTGGAAGCAGAATGTATTTCAAAGGTGTTTCTGACTGCGAGTAGCCGGACTTTGGTATGTTATTTGCTGATGAACCAGAGTGTTGTTTTGAGTGTGAAGTTGTTTGTATGAGCGGTTCTTGAGAAAGCTGCAAGCAGCAACACCACAGTCCAATCATTCGGCCCATTCCGAACAGGCATGTTTTGAATGGGCACTGCACTCGTCGGTGTCTGATTATTTGGTCTGGGACAATAAACAATTTATGATAAAACAGCAAAACTTGCTACAATAATTGTGTCATATTGCTAACCATTTCCTAAGATACACCCCACTCTATTAATCTGCATGATGATTTCATACTAGATGGATAGCAGCAGCTTGTGGTTTACAGAGAGTAAGCTGCCCTGCTGCCACTGATTCAAAGTACAGAACATAGATGTTGCTTTGACAACAGCTCACTGTCTGAAAGCACCCTTAGAAGTGTGGGAAGCGAGATTTCTTTTTACCTTTAGATAGAGCCAGCCTAGCTGTTTCCCCTTGCCTTCAGTTGTTATGCTTAACTAATTTAACCATCTCCTGGCTGTAGCTTCATATTAAACGGACATATTCCAGAGTTCTTCTCATGTACAGTAACTCGCAGCAAGAAAGCGAATAAGCGTCTTTTATAAAATATCCTTTAAGTGAAATTGATTAGGATGCAGGAATGCAAAAATGAAATGACATTTACACACGCTAACACTTGTGGTAAATGTGCAAAGAACTCCTTTCACGAGAGATCAAATGGCCATTCAGTAAACACACAATCTGCAAAACAGCAGTGTGGGAATTTTCAGTAACGGCTTTATTAAATTAGTGCAAAAGACAGACATAACTCATTCAAAATGTCATCTTTTTTCTTAAAGGTGGTCCTCCACACAAACCCACACACGCTACTTTCTTTTGATGAGCGCAAGAGAAAAAAGCTAAACTATCCACCAAAACCACAGCCTTTGTTTTCGACCTTACACATCTTCTTGTGACTTGTAATGACAGATGGAGAGAGAACAGGAGAGGGTAGAGTTGACGGGAGACAAAATCGAACCTAAACACATGGCAGCCATCAAAACAAGACTCCTGATTCTGCAATTAATCACAGATTTCAAAATTATAAAAAAAAGAAGAACAAAAAAAGATGTTACAATAAAATAGTCAACACATCAATAGCATTAGAAATAGTGCCTAAAATTCACAGAAAAAAGGTTTCCTCTTTTTTATTTACTCACTGTGTGGGTGACAAAAGAACTTGCAATCAAAGTACATAAGTTAATCAATACTGTATATTTATACAATGGTAAAAAATAAAATATTTATATAATAGTACTTTTTTTTTTTAAAGGTTTACACCGTTACTATAAAGATATACTGTTTTCCACTCCATGACAACTAATGCAATAAAAACAGAAGCAAATCGAAGGAACGACTCCAGAGAGTTTCTGACTTTGAAGGCTTATGGCTACCACCTTGTCCTAAAAGACCACGACCTCTGCAGACAAAGAAACAGGCTTTGTTCTCTCCGCTTTAAGAGGGAAACAAGATCAAACACAGTCTGTGACGAGAAAAGAAAGGAACACATCAAAAAGTCAATGCTCTTCCCCGACCAGGACAGTAGCTCAGCCTTCGCAGTGTTCCCTGGCCCGCCGAGAGACAGAGAGAGGTCGATAGATAGACGGGGGAGACGGGAAGGAGAGGCAGATAGATAGG